>JAOTRH010413533.1:0-34690 GCA_034768845.1 Heliamphora exappendiculata
TATCTATCTTGTAAAGAGAGTGATTGTTACTCATTCTATACATTTTTATTATTGTAATCAAGGGTAAGTCACCCTGCCTAACCCTTGAGTGAGCAAGAGAAACTCATCAAGGAAGAGTTCAAGAGAGATTAGGAGAAAGTAGAGACTTGTTTTCATAAAATCTTCTTGAAGCTTGTAAAGGCTTTGAATACGCCCGAAAGTATTCTTAAATAGTGAAAATACTCAAGGGAGATCTTGAGGAGTGGACGTAGGCTAAGTTCAAGCCGAACCACTATAAATTGCTGGTGTTTGGTTCTTAATTCTTTTGATATTTTCTTGATTTTATATTTGCATATATAGTTGTCTGGCTTTATTAAAAAAGGAAAAGATTTTTAGAAAAAGTATTTAATCTCCTTTTCTGCAAAAGAAACCCAATTCACCTCCCCTCTTGGGTTGCCTTGTTCTAACAGTACACCAGTTAGAGATCATGTTCTAAAAATGATTAGTCTTCTGAATGAACTAGAGATCCTTGGTACTGAAATTGACAGAAAAATCCAAGTCGATATCATACTCTAGTCACTGCCTGAAAGTTTTAAGTAGTTCTGCCTGAACTATTCATAAATAAGCTCACCTAGTCACTGGAAGAACTTCTTAAGGAACTTCAAGCAGCCAAGGATATTCTTAGAAAGTCAAGTTCTGTGTATGTGGCTGAGAATGGTACTTCCTCTAAACCGAAAAGTAAGAAGAAGAAAAAAGTTCAGACAAAGGGAAACATAAGTCTAAAAGTAGTTAAGGGACCAAAAATTGGTGTGAAGAAGCTGAGAGGCAAGTGCTATCATGTAACCAGTTTGGGCATTGGAAAAAGTAGTGTTCGATTTTTCTCAGTAAGCAGGACAAATACGGTAATTTCTGTTTACTGGTTGTTGAAACATGCTTAGTGGTGCTATCAACTAGTACCTGGTGCGTAGATACGGGAGCCACTAATCATGTCTGAATTCTTTGCAGATGTTCTAAGAAATCAGGTAGCTTAGTAATAGGAAAATCTACCTGCACATGGGCAATAATACAAGGGTGGTAGCAGTTGCAATAGGAGATATCACTCTCAGTTTTAGTAGAGATAGAATACTACCTCTAAAAGATTGTCTTTATGTACCTTCGATTAGAAGAATTTTAATTTCAGTCTCGAGTTTAATAGATGACAAATATTCTATTCATTTTGGTGACTCTGTCGTTGTGAAAAAAAATAAATATTTTATTTATTCTGGTACATTTGTGGATAATCTGTATATTGGATCTCCTATCTCTCCTACACTGCAACTGAAATAAATAACACATCTATTTTACCATATAAGAAAAAATATTCTTCTTTAATGAATCAAACGTTTCTTTAGCACTTTCGCTTGGGTTATATTAATCTAAAAACGATAAACAGACTGGTATCATATCGACCTTGAGTTCATTGAAAGTGGAGGTACTTTTAGTTTGTAAATCTTACTTAGAGGGTAAGATGATCAAGAGACCTTTTTCGGTCAAAGCCTATAGAGCTAAAAAACCATTGGAGCTGGCTCATTCTGATGTATGTGGTCTTATGACAATCTGTGCTAAATGTGATTTTGAATATTTTGTCAGTTTTATTGATGACTACTCAAGGTATAAATACATTTACCTGATGCACCGTAAATCTGAATGCTTTAAGAAAATTTAAAGAATTCAAGACGGAGGTAGAGAAGCATCTGGATAAAAGTATCAAATCACTACGATCCGACCGGAGTAAAAATACCTCTTTGGAGAGTTTAAGGACTACCTATCATCAGAGGGGATTACATCCCAATTGACTGCAGATGGCAAAAAGAATGAATATAACTCTTATGGAGATAGTAAGATATATGATGAGTTATTCAGGTTTACCTGATTCATTTTGGGGACTCTCTTTAGAAACAGTAACTTACATTCTGAACTTGGTACCTTCTAAGTCAGTACCTTCTACTCTCACAGAATTGTGGACCGGGCATAAGTCTAGTCTGAAATACATTCGTATTTGGGGGTGTCCAGCACCTGTGCTGAAAGAGAACGCAGGTAAGTTAAAATCGATGACGGAAGTCTGTTTCTTTGTGGGATATCCCAAGAGAATGAAGGGTGCTCTAGTTTATAACCCTAAGGATCAAAAGGTCATTGTTAGCACCAATACCCGATTCTTAGAAGAGGATTATATTATGTATTACAGGCCCAATAGCAAAATTATTTAGAAAAAACTAAGAAGAAATACCTATAGAACGAAAGAGGAATCCCAAATCATTGACATTTCATTACCTCGTCGTAGTGAGAGAATTATCGGGACAAGTGCAAATCAATAACAGGGTGTTGATGTACAGGGTTCAGATTTTTCACAGCCTGTTACTACTAGTACACAAACACAGGTAGTGTCTCGTTGTATTATGAGGGTTGTTCATCAACCTGATCGGTATATGTTCTTGGAAGTGTCGTATGAAAATATTCTGACAGAACTGGATGCGGAGCCCTGTAACTACAATGAAGCACTACAAGACAAAGATGCAAATCTTTGACAAAAGACTATAAATTCATAGATAAAATCTATGTATTTCTAGTTCTTTATGTAGACGATATGTTACTCATCGAAAACGATGTGGGGCTATTATCTACGGTTAAAGTATGGTTATCTGGACAGTTCAATATAAAAGACTTGGGAGAAGCCAGTCATATCCTTGGGATCATGCTTGTGCGAGATCGAAAACAAAGAATGTTGGGCTTATCACAAGAAAAATATATCAATGTTACCCTTACTCGTTTTAGCATACAGGATTCCAAGAAATGGTTTCTCTCTTTTAGGCATGGAATCACTCTATCCAAGAATTAGTGTCCTAAGACACCTGATGAGATAGAGAAGATAAAGGTGGTTCCTTATGCTTTGGCTGTAGAAAGCCTCATGTGTGCTATATTTTGTACTAAACTCGACATCTACTTTGTCATTGGCATTATTAGAAGATATCAGTCTAACCCATGGCAGGAGTATTGGACTGTAGTAAATAATATAATCAAGTATCTAAAAAAGACTAAGGATTATATGTTGGTTTACCAAGCTGATAATCTAGTACATTTAGGGTACACAGACTTAGATTTCTAGTCAGACATAGAGTTTGCATCAGAAGACACTTGTAGATCCTTTACAAAGAACTTACCGCTAAGATTTTTGATAGTCATGTAGAGGGCGTGGGAGTCAGATGTAAAGCACTATGATTTTGAGTATAAGTGAAAAATTATTAGGGTTTGTATACTAAAAACCATGCTTTTAGTATTTAATTTTATTTTAATAAAATTAATTTTTCATTTTATGAGAATCTTAATGAGCAATATATGTGTATTATTTTTTTAATGTTATGCATGGATATTCGATATTCTGTATAGTATTTAATTTGGTATGTTGAGTACGACTTACACACAGAAGATCAGATTTTAAGTTCATGAAGAATATAAGTTTTATGTTTATAGTTTGGATGGAAATAGGCATACCATCGGTACGACTGTAGCACAGAGTTTTAGTAAGCCTGTCTTGATTACGATGAATAGATAATAGCGTCATCTATTGTTCCGACTCTCTATACTAGTACATTTTGTGTGTATTGAACGAGATATTTGAGGTAATTAATTTTATACTGACTATATAAATTAATTTATCCCAAGATTATTATGAATAGTACTTGTCTTCTTAATCCTGAAATAATTATTGATTTGCGTATATTTAATATTCGTTATTTTGATTCATTAGATAGTGCAATTTTATATGAGTCTATATTTTCGGTGAGTTAGGTAGTGGTATTATTTATATTATAAATATTAATTTTTGATAAAATTCACGTCCCGAAAGATCGGGATTGACGATACCCGCTTAAGGAAGCTTATAAGTTTTGACTGGACCAAACCCTGCAGGTGAATTTGATTATTCGGCGGTTAAATAAGTTAAGTGAAAATACTTAAGAAATATTAAGATGCTGATTAAATTAAATTGTTAGTAATTAAATTTAATTTGCGAGTATTGGGAATCTTAACGTGGGTAAATGATAAGTATTTAATAACAGGAGCTCAATGCAAAAAAGTCTTGAGATTATGAATCAGAGTGCAATTATAGTTATTTAATAGTGTGAATTGTAATTCAGTATTTTGTGAAAATTACAAAAACCGTTGTTGTCTTTCTAGAATTGTAGAAATCGCTAATAGGTGTTTGTGTTCTGCTGGAAATTTTATTCATAATTACTCCATTACTCCCTGCTATAGCCCTACATATATGAAGGTAGGCTGAGCTAGTTTTATATCATAACTTATCTTTCAAGACTAAATATATCTGGGTTCTGTCGATACGAATTCTCGATAGTCCGTAGCCCACACTACGCTCGAGAATCGCGTAAGAGAATATAGTAGAAGATCTGGCAGGAGTTTCAACTCGAAATCAAATCATAATTGAAGAATCGATTGACAAAAGGTATTCTTCTAAATTAACTTTGGTTGCAGGAGTTTTATTTTTGATCGTTCGACATCAAAAGTTTTATTTAGAGCCCGTTTCGGTGTTTATCCGTCCAGTTAATTTTTATCGAAAATCGTTTGCAAAAACAATGATCTTGGCAGTTTTTTCTCTAACAGAAGAAAGTTGAATTTCTGTAGGTGTGTTTGAAAAATAATTAAGTTGATTGTAATTTTGTATGGTTGAATGTGATTGTTGGTTACTTTGACAAACTTTTGGTTATTTGTATGGATGAAATATTTTGGTCTTAAATTTGATGGTTGATGGTATTGAATTGCAATTTATATGAATTTCTTGTTTACTGATGAATGAAAATTCATGATTGTTTGCACACTTATCAAATTGATTTCATTTCTCATATTGATTAATGATTAAGTGATCTATTATGCCACCTTTTTATATAAATATTTATTCTGTTAAGGAATGATGATAAGGGGAGTACCTTTGTCTAAATTTTTTAAAAATATTTTATAAAAAATATTATTATCATAAAAAAGAAGAGATCGTTAGTTCAATGGTATTTTATATGAATTTTGATAATTTTATTAAATTATATTTTTTAATTAAAGTTTAAAAAGATATTAAATTTAATGTTTTTCAAAAAAGTTGAGTTAACACTATATGTTTATGAGTCGACACCTTTTTGTCATTTGAGTTGACACTTACTGCTAAATGGGTTGGCACTCAATGTTCTAAAATAGAACGTTTGTGTCGATACCAATTAGTTTTTGAGTCGACACTTACAGGCAAAGCATACTTGACAAACTCAAGTGTATCAATACTATTAAGATTGAGGGTTGACACCTCTAACGTTATGCTTAAGACATTTCAAAAAAAAAAGATCAGTGTCGACACCAATGATCGATTGTGTTGATACCTTCAGTATTAGATAGGGTTCCAAGTTGAGTCGACCCCAGCTATTATAGCGCAGGAATTTTGGGTTTGGTTCAAAAAATAGAGAATTCAATAGTTATTTTGAAAATATTTTAACATCTTGAAAACAAAAAAAAATTGAAAACTCTTTTTGTAAAAAATAGACTCGCCACTTAATTTTTGAGAAAAATCAAAAAAAAAAATGAGTCACTAATCTTTAAAATATTTAACCGAAGAAAACAATGGTTCGTAAGCTAAGGTACGAATTAAAAAAGGTGTTAGGCACCATATTCACCCAACCGTGAGGTTGGCCACTACTAATAATCATTGATTCTTTAATTATATTTCTCAAATACATATAAATACATAAAATTGGGACAAAAAGAGAATATCCAAAATCAAGTAGGAAAATAGCATAGTATAGGTATATAGAACACTAAACAAAATATAAAAGAAATCCTTAATCATAAGGCATGCAAAATCTAACTAAATGATACATTGTGCAAACCGCATGTGATAAACATAGAATAGGGCCATACAAAATAAACTAGCAAACTTAAATCATATTAAAATTAAACTCGGATGAAAATAACATAAGGAAAACAAAGGGCAGAACTTTGAAAAACAATACTGACTGCATGATGTCAACAGAATAGTAAAATAGTAAAAACTGGCAACTAGAACAACACAAAGGTTGCAGCCGTAACATTTGGATATTGCGGTCGCAAGATAAAATGGAGCGAAGGTTGTGGGCACGAGGATCAATGTTGCCACCGCGAAGATGTGAGTACTAGAATAATGCGGGTGCAACATTGATTGTTGCGACCTCAAGGAATTTATGCATTATTTTACTGAATTTTGGTAAACAGTGTGTTGGATGCAAGCATGCGATATGTAGAGTCAAATATGAGACAGGATCAAAAAAGAAATTGAAACTTATTCTAATCAAAACCATAACTATGACATGAAAATTTCGATACAAACTAAAATCCTAAAATTAAGCATGCTAACAATGTAATTAAAAGTAATAAAACTTAATAATTATGATTATTTCAAAAAAAAATAAAGATTTAATTAAAGCATAATCAATTTGATACTAACTAACATTTTAGAATTAACCATGCTAACCAAGTAATTGAAAATAATAAACTATCAAAAGACTAATCATGCTAATCATAAATTGAAATATGAAAATTAACCTGATCTCTCCACAAGGGTAAAAGGTGTGGAGAGAAAAATATCAGAGATCGTGCAGGTATACTTGAAACACGGTATCTGAATGTATTCTCAAGCCGTGGGGATGCAATGGTTGTTCCTCCAATCATCCAAGAAATGCTCCTATTCTAGTACTCCGAGAGAGAAGGGTAGTAGTATGAGTTAATAATGCAGCAAAGTATTTACGTCTTCGAATTGTACTCGATAAAGCGGCAACATATCGATGTCCGAAAAGTTTCTTCCCAAAATCGTACCAAAGGTACATATATTTATAGATAATGCCACCCAATGAGGTGGTTATACGTTTCAAACTCAGAAGATGCCAAAGAGGTTTCGGTCGCAAGCTTTGAACATTGCGGTTGCAACATTGAAGGTTGCGGCCACGAGGTTTGTTAGGGTTTCCACATATTTCTTGTTGCGATCGCGACAACGAAATTTGCGGGCGTAAGGTTCATAGTTTGCAAGCGCAGTTACTTTGGCCAGTGAATAATTAGGTCATAAGGTTTGAAGGTGGCAGCCTCAAGATTCGAAAGATGTGATCTTGCGATTCGATTTCATGGAGTACTGGAATTAAATCATTTCCCAATTATCGTTTAAAGAATTTGCGCATCATACCACTCGATTTTGATCATTGGATTCACTCGAATAAGCTTAAGATTCGAAGAGGTCAAATTGGGATGTTTATAGTTGCCCCTCTTTGACATAACTTACGCAGCAACACATGATGCGAGTTATATTAAAGACCCAGAGATAATATCCGTTTGACCGAGCTACCAATCTTAGGCTCCAAACACACGGGCATTCATATGACGGTTGTGGTACTCGAACTTCCATCGAACTATCTACGTACCCTTTTGCTAGAGATCAGACCAAAACGTAGTTCCGAAACAAATGCAAAAGATGCATGATGTAAGATGCCAAACAAGATGCAGATATTAACATGTCAAAGGAATACCCTAAAGGTCGAGTTAAAACATAAATGAGCACAAACAAGCAATAATTTAAAGATTGAGTCAAGATCTAAGAACTCAGCCGAAGATAAAATAATTACACGGATTGAGTCAAAATCTTAGAAATTATCTTGAACGGGAAAGCAAAACAAATTAATAGGTCGAGTTAAGGCTTAAAAATTTAGACGAGAACGGGAGAAAAAAATAACTAAGAAGTTAAGTCAAGTCTTTAAAATAATTTTTAAATCCCAAAAACAGGCAAACAAACACATCATAGGGACATTAAAAGTACATAAAAAGCAATCTTGACATAGGTGCCTGGGGAGCAGGGCTTAGGGTGCTTGGGGAGCAGGGCTTGAAAAACCTAAGATGCTTTTTTGACTTAGGTGCCTGAGAAGCAGAGCTAAAGAAACCTAACATGCCTTATGAACTTAAGGTGCTTAGATCACAAAGGATTGGGAAACCTAAGATGCCTTCTAGACTTAGGGTGCCAAAGAATCAGAGCTTGAAACATAAGATACCTAGCGCATTAGGGCTTAAAAAATCTAAAATGCCTTCTAGACTTGAGGTGCCTGAGGAGCAGGGCTTGGGATGCCTAGCGCACTAGGGATTGGGAAACCTAAGACGCCTTCTAGACTTAGGGTGCCTGAGAAGTAAGGCTTTGACAAACCTAAGGATCGTCTCACGAACCTAGGACATAGAAAACGCTTCGCATATGACTAGAATTTTGAAATAGGATTTGTCTGGCGCACCAAGGCTTAGGGTGCCTAGCTTACTAGGGCTTGATAAACCTAAGATGCCTTTTAGAATTAGGAATACCTAGACAATACTTTGCATATGACTAGGGTTTGAAGAAGGATTTTCCTAGGCACCACAGCTTAGGGTGGCTAGTTCACTAGGGCTTGATAGACTTAAGATGCCTTCTGGACTTAGGAATACCTACACAGCGCTTCGCATATGACTAGGATTTTAAAAAGATTTTATCTAGCGCACTAGGGCTTAGGCTGCCTAGCTCACTAGGGCCTGAGAGACCTAAGACACCTTCTAAACTAAGGAATACCTAGGCAGCGCTTCGCATGTGACTAGAATTTCAAAAAAAGGTTTGCTTTGTGCACTAAGGCTTAGGGTGCCTAGCACACTTGGGCTTGAAAGACCTAAGACGCCGTCTGGAATTAGGAATACCTAAACAACGCTTTGCATATAACTAGGGTTTGAAAAAGGTTTGCCTGGCGCACCAGGGCTTAAGGTTCCTACCTTACTAGGATTTGATAGACCTAAGACACCTTTTGGATTTAGGAATACCTAGACAATGCTTCGCATATAACTAGGATTTAAAAAAGGATTTGCCTAGCACACCAGGGCTTAGAAAATCTAGGAATCGTCTCACGAACCTAGGACCTAGACAGCGCTTTGCATATGACTAGGGTTTTTTTATATCATTCTTCATTCTTCTTGCATTTTATTTGATTTGACAGCTTCTTATTGCATCTTCTGACTATTTTCTTTTGCTTTCACATGCTGGCCTATAAATCCGAGGCTTTGGCAATTCTGGCCGTGCACTGGAATGGTACAGAGCTCTCCTTATTCAGAGTTGAGCCTTTGTTGATGGAGCTGGTTTTGGCAAGTTTATACCATTGCAAGGTGAGACCCACAATGATCACATACAGTTGACAGCTCTTACCGAGAGATGGTGAGACACCATAAACACCTTTTACTTCCCCACTTTCGAAGCTACGTTGACTCCGCTAGATTTCGTGATGATTACCAGCATCCGCATTAGTAGAGACCCCATTCCATTCATCCCGGACATTTCCCAGTCCACTGAGGCACGGTTCTCCTTCAGATGGACCAAGGACGAGTCAAGTACACCTTGTTTTACACTCACTTTTTCCATTTCCAGTGCTCAGAGCCTCGTCGCTATGAGTGGCTAGCTCGAGCCTTTCTGCTATATATCTTTGCTATCTCCTTGTTTGTGAGCAAGGAGAGTACCGTCCATCTGCATTATCTAGGAGCTCTCCACCATCTGGACTGGGTCGCCACCTATGACAAGGGAGGTGCTGCTCTTACCACATTGTGCAGCTTCATGAAGGCTGTGACGCGAATCCCACAGGAGCTTGGTATTGTGGGATACTGAAGCATCTAGGAGGTATATCACTATTTTTATCTTTATGTTCTTTCATCTGTTCACATATTTGTTATCTGTCCTTCTATTGACTCTTTCTTTCGCAGCTATGGAGTTATGAGTTCCTAAGGATGTCTGTCCCAGTGAACTCCCATGAGAATCCCTTGGTGATTTCCCGTGCAGCTCGATAGATGAGCAAATACAAGAGAGCGAGACCCAGGGGAAAGAGTCTTGACGGACTCCAACTTTTCTTGGATCAGCTGACTCCTGATCAAGTACAACTTCTACCTCTCGTTCTCTGCTCTGTCTTCACTGTTCATACTGTTTATCATTCACCACTGCTTTATTCTGATTACTATTTACTGCTTTCGCTGATCACTCTATTTTCTCTGTCAACACTGCTTACTATCATACTATTCTCTGCTTATCGACTTATTTGACTTGTTTTTTTCCCCCTATTTTCTTATTTGATACCTTCTTTTCTCTAAAGGTTCATCGAGATGTTTGGCGAGAGATAGAGGAGAGGGTTGGTGCGGATCTAATGCGTAGCCGTGCTACCTCTAAGCTGTGGATTCTACTAAAGGGCCCATTATGCTGGGAGTGGTACCTCGGGGATAAAGTCGTCCGTTAGTCTCTCAACTTGAACCACTTCCATATTCTAGTGCCTCCTCTTATTTGCATACACTAGACGAACATCGTGATTGATCTGGACATCATTTGAGAGATGGCTAACACTCATACTTCTTTATTGCTGGGGCTCGCATGCAACTACATGATGTGGGCGAGAGCATACCTAATGGGACCGATAGGTCCTTGTCCAGCGGTTGTAGGAGATCCTCCAGCCAAACCGGCTAGAGTTAGGAGGAGAAATGGAGTAGCATGAACAATAGCTATAGTTGGAGCAAGAGCTGCAGGAGTGGCAGCTGCTAGAGTAGAAGTAAGAGCAACAGGTGCAGAGATTCCTTGGAATGCTTATGTATTTTTGGTAGCTCATCCATTTGTTCTTCATGTTCTTGTCCCACTGACTCTATAGTTTAGAGTTGATGTTTTTAGGGCTTATCCTTGTCCTTTCTTTTTTCTTTTCTATCATTCCTTATTCAGTTTGCACAAATCTCATTTCCTTTTTAAAGGTTGACCAGGCATGGGTGGATCATCAGCTGCTCTTGATGTCAGGCGTGAGGGCGCTGATTCGTCGGCAAGATGCTTCTCTCCAAGCGGCTGGCATTTCTTTTGCCCCTTAGTCCATAGTGAGTATTCTCTAATAATTCTTCATCCTTCTTCTTCATCTTGTTCCTACACATACCCTTATCTTCCTTTCTGTAGCCGCGTGCCCCAGTTCGGGGGATGGTGTGAGGTTATCGGTCTTTCACCTCTTCCCAAGCTCGCTCTACTCAATGATCCGCTTCATTAGCTTGAAGTCGTTCTGGAGTCTATCTTCTACTAGCACTGATGATGGCGACGACAAAGATTATCTTAAGGAGATGAAATGAGAGTGACTTCCCCTATATCTGACTTCATTCACTCTGTTACTTTAGATACATTTAGTTTTTGGGGCTTACGTGCCTAGTTTTATTTAACGATGAGCCAAGGTACCCCTGCATCTTCAGATATACTTAGGCCTTTGAGCATTTTACCTTTTCTGCTTATATGACCTTGCTTGCATTAAAAACTTTATCGTTATTACTTATTAAATTGTCTTAACTGCACAATACATGATACAAGTCTCAAATCACACGCTAAACTTTACAAGGATTTTACTTTTATTCTCTGAAAGAAACAAAACAAATTTAAACAATCAATAGAAAGGAGAAACAAGACAAGCGAGAGGTATAAAAAGTATACGAAAGAGGTACACCAGCAAAGCGTTGTAGTACAAGGCATAGCCAATCCAGAATAGAGAGAAAAGAGACAAATACAAGAAGCCCAGAGGAGAAAGATTTGAGGGACCTATTTTACTCTTAGGATTTCATAGCTTTCTTTTTTTTTTTTTTTTTTAGAGTTTTGGACGCGCTACCCTAGTTCCAAAACTTTGTAATCGATACTGAAATGAAATATTTCACTTTTATCTTGAAAATGTTTCAAATTATTTAAAAATTTTCAATTTTTACAATGTGAAATGACTTTATTATCAAATTTTAAAGATAAATTTTTATTGACCTTTACTTGAATTCAATGATAACTAAAATAAAGAAGGTCGCCAGAATTCTTGAAAGAAACTGTCTACGTATTCCAAAAAGTAGAATCAGGCCATAACGAAGTTTGAGCTCAATTTACTCTCGGGTTTTAATACTCTACTTTTGTGGTGCCCTAACTTTTGTCAAGATCACCATTTCAGATTTTCGACCTTGCAAATTGCTCTAACTTTTGCCTAGACTGCCTTTTCTATTTTTGACCTAGTGAGCTTTTATTTTATTTATTTTTCTCTCAAGGGTAGTATTTTTTGAGCTGGTCTAAGTTGATCAGAATAGAGAACGTGTTACCATCCAAATTCATGATGATTACAGCACCACCGGTCATAATAATCTTGATCAGATACGGCCCAACTCAATTTGACTTGAACTTTTTCCTTTGATAAAAAATAGGAGCCCTGATTTTTTTAAGAACCAAGTTACCTTCTCTCAGATCCCGGGTCTTAACTTTTTTTGTTGAACGCTTTAACTATCCTCCTTTGATACCCTTGTATGTGGAACAGAGTTTGTAGTATTCTTTCATCGAATAAGAGAATCTCTTCCACCCAATTTCTTTGCCATTCTTTTGCGGGTTGAACTGCATCTTATACTTTCTAATTCTTTCAAAAAAATTTCTACAACACTATGATATGACTGTCTCGATCTTCGAACTTAGCAATCATGTCACACACATACACCTCGACGTCTTTATATATCATATCATGTACCAACATAGTGGCAACCCTTTGATATGTGGCCCCTATATTCCTTAAATCGAATGGCATTATGCGATAGGAATAAGTGCCCCACGGTGTAGTGAATGCCATCTTTTCTCTATCTTCAACGTCCATTAGAATCTAATTATATGCAAAATAGCCGTCCATGAATGACAACAAAGCGTGCCTCGTTGTACTGTCCACCAAAACAATAATGTGTGCAACGGGATGTCGTCCTTAGGACTGGTCTTATTAAGATCCCAAAAATCTACACAGACACTAATCCGTCCATCATTCTTCAAGATCAGCATAATGTTAGCCACCCATTTTAGATACTCGGTTACCATAAGGAACCCGACGATGATCTGCTTGTTGACTTCTTCCTTGATCGCCCATTCTGGCCATATGCTTCTCAACTTTTGCTTAACCAATTTGGAATCGGGATACAAAGGGATGCAGTGTTGGATGATATCGGGATTAATTCTGGGCATGTCCTCGTATAATCATGCATAAATGTCTTTGAATTTTTTTAATAAAATTATAAATTGCTCGCGTTCAACCAAAGATAATGAAGAACGTCCAATTTAGATAATTTGTGGATTAATTTTATTATCCAGATTTACTGATAAAATTTCTTCAATTATTGGTTGGGCACGCATTTTTTCTTCTCTTTTTATTAGAACTTTTAATTATTCGGGGACATCCCTTTCGCATTCAGAATCATCAGAAAGTATACAAAATAAATCAAGCAAAGTAGAATAATCAGAACTTTTATTTATTTCATTACTATCAAAGAGAGTATGGATTGCAAAATTGAAAGTAAAAGAAGAGGGTGCACAAACAGTCGTGCCCTCAGACTCAACATCCAACTGATCAGAATAAAGAAAAAAATTACAAGACTCAAACTTTGACTCGAGACTTGAATCATGCAAATTACAAGAATCTAAAAACCAGCTATGACATTCGATTTTGGAACAACAGAAGAAGGTGGGATGACCTTATTGTCAATGAGATTCTAAATTTTATGACGAAGTCTCAAACAGTTGTCGGTCGGGTGTCCATGGCTCTGTTGGTATGAGCAATATTGGGAGGGATCATAGCGTGGTGATAAAGGGTTAGGAGGCAGCATTGGATCAAGAAGCTTTATCAACCCTTTCTCGATAAGTCGATTCAGGGATGTAGTCAAAGAGATATTAAGAAGAGTGAAAACTCTCCTTGGCATTTTTAGTTGCAACGATAGGTTGTTTCTAGGAGGAGGTGATGAAGGTGAAGAATTAGGTAGATCCAATTGGAGGTTTAGCAAATTCACTTCGTTAGAGCAAGATGCGAGTTTAGTGGAAGAGCTGGGATGGTTTTGGTTGTTGGAACAGTAAGGTCTTCTCGGCTCTTGGCTCGACTCGGCCTCATCGATATCGCTAGACTAGATTGCATCTTCTATCTAAACTCCGGCATCAAACAACTTCTATCTAATGGCATAATCGTCAAAAACTCCAGAAAGCAATAATGGCATAGCCACCGAAAACCAAAGAGGAATTTAGTTTCTAAACCACCCAATGAATTGAACATCTTATATTCTCAACCAGTTTCGATAGAAGAGCACCGATCAAAAATAGGGGGTCACTGATAGGGGTGATAGACAACGGGGCCCAAAGACTATAAAGGCCCAAGTTGGGGTCCAGTGGAGCCCAAGGTAGCATTCCTGATTTGTTGTGGGAGATGTATCAGATGATCAGCGGTATGTCCTGGTCAGTAAGCGAGTATCGCGGGTTACACGTGGGTTCCATGATACATTCCCAAGCAAGTGATTATAACGATCTTCACATGGTTTGTTGGTTATGTGGCTCCAAAATTGTATAAAGAATGTAACAGAAGGAGATGGGAGGTATGCATTATAGAACCTATTACAGTTAGACTCCTTTTTCCTTATCTATGACTTCACGAGAATTCTAACTTGACCGTCGAAGGGGATCCGCCGAAAATCACTCCAGCCCCCTTTCTAACGATCTTTTCATCTCCATTTCAGATCCAATTCTATTGTTTTAGCCGTTTCACGGAGGAGCACCATCACATTTCCTATTGTGTTGGTTATTTGTCAACAAGATTTAGAGTTAATTTATTTTCTAACATCTTAATTTTCTTTTTAAAGTTTTTTTCATTGAGGTTAATTAGGTATTATTATAACAATCCTGTTAACCACCGCCCGATAGAAGATAAATAATAATAATAATAGTAATAAGAGTTGAACTCTTAGTAATTAAAGTTAAATTCTTACCAATTATTATTCACCGCCAACTGGGCGATAATTAGCATTTTTCTTATTATATAAATAAGATGTATGCCTTTAGGGCAAGCTACATGTTAATTTATATAAAAATAGGAGAGATTTTTTTTTTCAAATTCTTTGACAATCTGTGTGAATTAATAGAAAAAAAATTCATGCTTTTAATTTTGGTGTTAACAGAGAATCAATAGGTTTATAAAGGGGTTATGTTCTTGGTGTTTGTGCCCAAATCAACTTATTCAAGGAGCTATTGCTATTTAATTATTCCTATAGCATAATGCTAAGGAGTTATTGCACGAGTTTAAAATTGGTATCAAAGCTTGAATATATGCAATAATAGTTAACTAGTATAAACTTAACTAGTATCACATAAAGTGATACCAATTGAAAATTGGTATCACATAAAGTTTTCTAGGCATGCTTTTTGCTGCGTCACATACTAGTTAATTTTAAACTTGTGCAGTGCACAGACTCTATTTATCATTATTTTTAAAAAAAATATTAATTGATTCATCAGCTTCTACCATTTTTTTGTTTAAAGATAAAAGAAAATAAATAAATAAATAAATATTACTTAATTTATTTTGGTAAGAACACTTTCATTAGATGCCACAATTTTCTATAGATGAAATGCTAACAAATAAACTATAAAATATATTTGGTAGAAATATATACAAGTATTAAGATAAAAATATATTTAATCATAAGAAAAGGATAACAGTACTCGTTTGGCTGAAAAGGGAAAAAATGTATAGATATATTTTTATATGCATACTGAAGTTTAATAACAACCTTAAATATCAGAAATAGTTCTCTCCTTTTTTCTTTGGAAGAGTGAGGTTAAAATATAATATTATAATATCTAAAATAAACTAAAACTATTGTTAGAAATTTTGGCCCTATTCTCATTCGTTTTTAATTTAACAAATTTATGATAAATTATTATTTAAATTACTTATATTTTATTTATTGATATATTTACACTTGTTCTTGTAGAGTTGTAGTTTGATTGCAGTGCAGAAAAAAATTAGCAGAAAATGTCAAAAAACTACAAACAGTATCAGACCGCTCGATAGACTGATTGAACGGTCAAGTTTAGTTCTCGGTATTTTAAAAGTCTTTAAAAATTACAGAGAACAAGATTTAACCGATCGAGCAGTCAAAAAACCGATCGAGCAGTCATATACGTGTCAGAATATATTTTAAGTTTTGACAGTTAGGTTTTTAAGTGTATGTTACAAATGGCCAGCTAAGGTTTAATTTTTATGAGTCTCCATTATTATTGTTATAATTTCTAGTCGTCAAAGAGTTTCTAAGGTTATTCAAAATACTCGCAAGCTAATTTACAATTTGATGAACATTTAGCATCAGTGTAGGCAAGTCAAACATCAAGAATTCAAACCTTCAACAATTTGTTCGTGTTCGTAGAGTCGCTTGAGAAGATTCTCAAGTATTGAAGTCTGGTGGGGGATTCTGTTAGCATTAAAGTCCGGTGGTAGATTCCAGCAGCAGCCAAGTAAAGAATTGGTGTACGTGGATTCGACAAGAGTAGGCTTTCAAACATTTGGTTGTGGATTTAATATCAGTTTGTAAGTTTCTCTTATAACCAACGATATTATAGTTTTTGACTAAACCCGGAGTGATCTCGTGATTTTTATCCGATTTGAAATTTTTCATGTAAAAATCATCGTCCCGTGTGTGATTGTGATTGTGATTGCTTTAGCTTTTTACTTGTGTGTTTGATTGTTTAGTTTAATTTGCGGCGTTTGGCTTGTTTAATTAACTCGATTTGTTCAAATCAGTCTACAAATGGAATTTTTCAATTGGTGTCAAAGCTTAATTTTTTTTAAAAAAAAATTGTGATTCTTTGATTGATTTGCAATAATTGATATTTTGAAAAAAGGAACCATCGAGTCTGATAATGATAACTCTTTTAGTGACTCTTGGAATAAAGAGGATTGAGAGATTAACAATGGTGAAGATAGTAAGGCTTTTCAGCAAACTTATGATAAGCTTAATAGGGAGTGTTACATGATGACCAAACGAAATGTCGAATTGGTCTATAAACTTAAATTGTGTAAAAAAGAGAAAGGGAAAGTCAAGTAAGAGCTGCCTGAATCTCAAGCCCTAATTTGAAAGTTAAAGTCTAATAGAGAGACTTTACGTGAAAAATGTTTTCAATGTGAAAGAGAGATAAACGACTTGATTGAAACATGTAAAAATCATAAAGATAAAATTGTTAATCTTGAGATAAATTTGCATGAGAATGTCGAATCAAATAAATGTCTTGAGACTAAGTTAATTAAATTAAAATGTGAACTTAATACTTCTAATACCACTCTTGAGAAATTTAATGCAGAACAAAAGTTTTGGATGACATTCTAAATGTGCAAAAGGTAGCGAATGATTAAGCTAGTCTTGGTTATAATAGTGGAGCTTCATCTTCAAATTCTGCAAGTAAGTTTAAATTTATTAAATCTGTTACCCCACACCTGCTGCTCAAAAACCAATTATCTAACCAAATCTTCATCCGCTTAAGGTTAATGTTTAAAATTTTACGCCAAAAATCAATGTTCCTAAGTTTGCATTTAGGAATAAATTTGTACATGTGTGCCATCATTGTGAAGTTAATGGTCACATTAGATCTCATTGTTTTTAGTTGTATGGTATTTTTAATTCCTATTCTGGATATTCTCATGTTCTTAGAAAATGTAGATTATTTAACCAGATGCGTGATTTTAGGATTAGATTGAATTATTCTAAGATCAAGAGAACTACTTTTAAAACATGGACTAAAAATAATCTGTCTAAACATGTGCCCAAATATTGTGATGTGAATGAACAAATCAAGTTTTAGAAAAATTGGGTAAGAAAATCTAATCTAAACTATTTTCTTGCAAATCAAAATCCTAAGTTTTTTTTTGTGTAGTCTCTATTTGAATCATTTCATTTTTATTTTTGTTTGTTTGTTTGAGTTTTTTTTTTTGAGTTCTTAAAAAATATACAAAAGTAAAAAAAAATTGTGGAGAATTTTATTAAGGATTGAGTATCTTATTTGTGCATTATTTCATTTGACTGAAATTTCACAGTTTAGGGCTTTGAGATTAAATACCAATTTGGTTTCTGCATAATCTAGTTCATAGTGAATAGAACATTTTCAGAGACGAATTTATTACGTACACCACTTGAACGTTGATAAATGCAGGGATCTTTCGAACTTGGGATAAATTTTGTTAGTTCTAAGCAACTTAAGAGGGGTTAATTGAGTTTTTAAAAAATTAATAAATATTTTTAAAACTTTTTTGAAAACCTTTTAATACTGTAAACAAATATAGTAAAACAAATAAAAATTAAAGCAATGCAAGTATTAAGAAGGTTATGGATAGAGAGAATGAAGCGAATATTGGACGCAAAACGGTCAAGATAATTGTTTTGCAAATAATTTTCGGTAAAAAATTAACTAGACGGACAAACGCCAAAATGGGCTCCAGATAAAATTTTTGACGTTAAATGATATAAAAAAATCCGTATAACCAAAATTAATTTAGAAAAATACCTTTTGTCGGTCGATTCTTCAACTACGATTTAATTCCAAGTTGAAACTCTTGTCAAATTTTCTATTGTATTCTCTTATGCAATTCTCGAACGTAGTGTGGGGTACGGACTATCGAGAACTCATACAGGCAGAACCCAGATATATTTTGTCTTGGAAGATAAATTATGATCTATCAATATCAAACTGGTTCAGCCTACCCGCTTATATATAGGGCTACAGCAGGGACCTGTGAAGTAATTAAGAGTAAAGCTTCAAATATAACACAGATACCTACCAGCAGTTTCTACAATTATGGAAAGACGCAGTAGTTTCTGTATTTTTTATAAAACACTAAATTACAGTTCACACCACTAAAGAACTATAATTGCACTCTGACCCATAATCTCAAGACCTTCTTGCATTGAACTCCTGTTATTAAATACTTACCATTTCTCCCCACGTTAAGATTCCCAATACCTGTCAATTAAATTTAATTGTTGACAATTTAATTTAATCGGCATCTTTAAATTTCTTAAACCCTTCCGCTTAACTTATTTAACCGCTAGATAATTAAATCCACCTGTAGGGTATGACCCGGTCAAAACTTATAAGCTTCTTTAAAGGGGTATCATCAATCCCGATCTTTCGAAACATGGATTCCGTCAATAATTAATATTCACCATATAAATAATACCACTATCTAACTCACCGAAATATAAACCCACATAAGATCGCACCTTCTAATAGATCAAAAGAACGAATATTAAATATACGCAAATCAATAATTATTTCATGATTAAGAGGATGAGCACTATTCATAATAACCTTGAGGTGTGAATTAATTTATATAGTCAGTATAAAATTAATTACCCCAAATGTCTCGTTCAATAAACACAAAGTGTACTAGCACAGAGAGTCGAAACAATAGACAACACTATTATCTGTACCACGTAACCAAGATAAGCATACTAAAATTCTGTGCTACAATCGTACCGATAGTATGCCTATTTTTATCTAAACAGTGAACATAAATCTTATATCCTGCAAGAATCTAAAATCTAATCTTCTGTGTATAAATCGTACTCAACACACCAGATTAAATACTATACAGAATATTAGACATCCATACATAACAAAGAAATGATATACATACATTACTTATAAAGATTCTCATAAAATAAAAAATTAAATTTATTAAATACTAAAAACATGATTTTCAATAGACCGACCCTAACAATCTCCCACTTATACTCAAAATCATACTGCTATACATCTGACTCCCATGCCCTCTATATGGCTATCAAAAGTCTTAACCTGTAAGTTCTTTGTAAATGTTCTACAAGGTTGTCTCCTGATGCAAGATCTATGTCTGATTGAAAATTTGAGTCTGTGTAGCCTAAAGGTACTAGAATGTTTACCTGTTAAATCAATATATAATCCTTATTCCTTTTCAGGTACTTGAGTATATATTCTTTACTGTAGTCCAATACTCTTACCCTGGATTACACTGATATCTGCTAACCATGCCAACGGCAAAACAGATGTCGGGTCTAGTGCAAAGTATAGCATACACGAGACTTTCTACTACCGAAGCATATAGAATCGCCTTCATTTTTTTCATCTCATCAGGTGTCTTAGGACACTGATCCTTGGATAGAGTGATTCCATACCTGAAAGGCAAAAATCATTTCTTCGAATCATGCATGCTAAAACGAGCAAGGATATCATCAATATATTTTTCTTGTGATAGGCCCAACGTCCTTTGTTTCTAATCTCGCACAAGCTTGATCCCAAGGATGTGACTGGCTTCTCCCAAGTTCTTCATATCGAACTTCCCAAATAATCATACTTTAACAGTAGATAATGCCCCTATATTATTTTCGATGAGCAAGATATCGTCCACATAAAGTACTAGAAAAGATCACCACGTTTTTGTCACGCTTCTTGTACACACGGGGCTAATCCGAACTTTAATCAAAATTGTAAGACTAAATGGCTTTATCAAATCTAGTGTTTCAAGACCTTCATGCCTGCTTAAATTCATAAATTGATCTCTTAACCTTGCACAACATGTTCTCCTGACCCTTTGCAATGAATTCGTCTGGTTGTATCATATAGATACACTTGTCAAGACTTCCATTAAGAAAAACTGTCTCGGCATCTATTTTCTAGATTTTGTCATCGAAATGTGTGACAATAGATAAGAAAATCTAGATAGTCATTCCCTTCTTTCTGAGTAAACCTTTTAGCAATAAGCCTAACTTTAAAGGTTTCAACCTTCCTATTTGCTATTCCCTTCTTCTTGTAGATCCACTTGCATCCAATGACTTTTATCCCTTCGGGTGGTTGTATAAGTTCCCAAACTTGATTGGAATACATAGATTCTATCTTTGAATTCATAGTCATTTGCCAAAGATATGCATCTTTGTATTTTAGTACTTTATTATAGTTATAGGGCTCAATATCTAGTTCGGTCAGGATCTTGTCAAACGACTCTCCCAAGAACATATATGAATCAGGTTGACGAACAATCCTCCCACTATGACGAGGCAGTAACAGGCTGTGCAGAATCTAAACCCTGTGCATCAGCACCCTATTCTTGATCAACACATGTCCCGATAATCATCCCACTACGATGAGGTAATGGAATATTAGTAACTTGTGGTTCCTCTTCCGTTTTACTGGTATTTTCTCATAGTTCTTCCAAAATAATTTTGCTATTAGGCTTGTAATCCATAATATAACCATCTTTCAAGAATCGAGTATTGATGCTAACAATGACCGTCTGATCCTTTGGATTATAAAATAGACCACACTTCGTTTTCTTCGGATACCTCACAAAGAAAAAGATTTGCGTCCTTAGTTCCAACTTGCCCGCGTTTCCTTTCAGCATATGTGTTGGACACTCCTAGATTTGAATGTATTTCAGACTAGACTTACGTTCGGTCCACAATTCTGTAAGAGTAGAAGGTATTGACTTAGAAGACACCAAATTTAGAATGTAAGCCGTTGTCTCTAAAGGTAGTCCCAAAACGAATCGGGTAAATATGAATAACTCATAATTGACCTTACCATCTCCATAAGAGTCCGATTCCTTCTTTCTTCTACATCATTCTGCCGTGGAGTGCCAGCTGCAGTCAATTGGAATGTAATCCCCTCTGATGACAAGTAGTCCTTAAATTCTCCAATGAGGTATTTCCCACCATGGTCAAATCGTAGTGATTTGATACTTTTACCTAGATGCTTCTCCACTTTCGCCTTGAATTCTTTGAATTTCTCAAAGCATTCAGACTTACAGTGCATCAGGTAAATGTATCCATACCTTGAGTAGTCATTAATAAAACTGATGAAGTACTCATAGCCACCTCTAGTCCAGATTTTCATAGGACCACATACATCAAAATGAACCAGTTTCAACGGTTCTTTATCTCTATAGCTTTTGGCTGAAAAGGCCTCTTAGTCATCTTACCCTCTAAGCAAGATTCACAGACTGAAAGTGCCTCCACTTTTAATGAACTTAAAAGTTCATCTGCTACCAGTCTATACATCCTTTTTAGATTAATATGACCCACAAGCGTAAGTGCCAAAGAAACGTTTGATTCATTAAAGAAGAAAACTTTCTCTTATATGGTAAAATATATGTGTTATTTATTTCAGTCAGGTGCAGTGTAGGAGATATTAGAGTAATAATATAAAGATCTTCCACCAATGTACCAGAACAGATAACCGGCTTATTATCCTTAATAACCACATAGTTATTAAAATAAACTAAATATCCATCTTTAACCAATCTAAAAATAGAAACTAAGTTCTTTCTAATGGCAGGTATATAAAGACAATCTCTCAATAATAAAACTCGATCTATACCAAAATTGAGAGTGGCATCTCCTATTACAACTGCTGTTACCTTTGTATTATTGCACACATGCAGGTAAATCTCCCTATTACTAAGTTATCGGGTTTCCTGAAACTCCTGCAATGAATTATAGACATGATTAGTTGCTCCCGTATCTACACGCCATGTACCGATAGATAACACAGCTAAACATGTTTTCACTACCTATGAATAAAAATTACCATGTTTGTTCTACCTTCTGAGAAATATTGGATAGTTTTTTCTAGTACCGAGTCTGGTTGTAGTGAAAACATCTGCCTTTTGGCATTTTCACACCAGTCTGTGGCCCATTAACTACCATAGAAATCGTGTCTCCCTATTTCTGAACTTTTTTCTTCTTCATACCTTTCAGCCCCGAGGAAGATTTTTTTTCTGAAATAGACACATTTTCTGGTATTGAAGGAATACCATTGGTAGTTAAAGCTATATCTAATTTGTATTTTTAGTCAACAAAATTCAGTTTCGTTAGTGTATTTTCTTTGAGTATTAAAGCGAGTGGGTTGAAATCTATTTTATTCCTGAGAATCACATAATTAAAATACCATTAATGATGACGAGCAAAAACGTCTACTATCCATCATAAGACTAGACTGTCCAATTCTTTTTAATTTTAGTATATAGGCAACTAACCATGCCAAGCAAAGTTAAATAGCTGACATAGTTTTGATCTAATATATAATAACAGTTACTCAGATAGGGGAGAATACTATTATATACAACTAAGTATTAACCACCACATAATCCCAAATTAATTGCTTTGCAATGAACCCTTCAGATGGAGAAGTGATCCATACTAACAATTATTCAGAATTATCTCTAAAGGAGGTTTGTGCTGGCGATACCGCAATTAATCTGTCCGATGGGGAGAAAGGCCTTACTGTCAACACGCAGGGTTTAATTTCATCGCCTACAAACTGGTGATGGAGATCGCAGGATTTATCAGTGAATAAATTCTCTCTCCCACTTAGATTTTAAAAAATATTTTTTAAGGTTATAAAAATTCATTTAATTAAAATAAATTTATTAATTTTGAAAGCCACACAAACTGAAAGAACCAAGCATCTTTCTGTGTACACGATTCTAAAGATTTTGTTTTATCAAACCATCTTTTCTTATTTAAATGCGTAACAAATAAAATTTAAAAAATATACAGTTTTTCCTGTAGTATTTTAGTTAAGGTAGTGATTAAAGGCATTTATTTATTTTATTTTTTATTTCATATTTTTTTAAAAATAATAATTTATTTCGATTAAATATTTTTTCATTTAATTAACTCAAAATCCAGAATTAATTCTCACATTTTTCTAAGATATCCAATTTTTTTTTAAAAATCATCTTAAACGTGTTATTTTGTAAAAAATAAAATATCTACAGTTTTTCCATTTAATTAAAATTAATTAATTAAAAGAACTTAATTTTATTTTTTATTACAAAATACTTTAATAAAATTATAATTTTTGAATTAATTAAATTAATATGATAAATAAAACTAATATTTATCATTTACGCCGTTAATAAAAATAAATAAATTAAAAATAAGATAAAAATATCTCGATTTTATGATCGAATTAAAACTCTAAAGAGTTTCAATCTCTTGTTTTGAATACGCTTCTTATATCTTGATTATATCAGGATATCTTGATTAATCTATATTAAAAAAATCAAGACAACCGAAACACAAAACAGCTTGGAATCACTGCTGCAATTGCGCCACTTTTGTGGGAAATTGCTGCACTGCTTGCTTTGAAAACCGCTGCTTGATTTTCTCCCGAATTTTGCGCGCTGCACTGATATGGAATATGTTGTTTGCTTTTGTGTAAAACCATTGCTCTTGAATAACACAGTGCTGTGTTAGAAACCTTTGCACCAAAACAGAATCTGGCCCTTGGTTGTGCGCTGTATTGGAAACCGACGCTACTGTTTGAAATCAATGCCGTGTTGGGAAACTGCTGCGTTGGGAGTTCAAAGATAACGCAGCCTTAGGCTGCGTTTGGCAAACCTGCTGCGTTTTTTCAAGCTTCAAACCGTAGCAACAGTGTTGGGAAATAGCTTGCACTGTTTCGAAAAACCCCAGCACTCTGCTGCGTTGGCAGCTGCTGTGCAACTTGGATTTGGATTACAGCCACTATTTTCCTTTAAAAACAAAATAGTGCGCCGTGTTTGCTTGGGATTTGCCGCTTGCTCACAGCTTGAAAACTGCACCGCTTGCTTTTTCCAGTTTTTTTTTCTTATAACAAAACTAAAACAGTATCCAGCGCCAGCTGTTTTTTTTTTCTTTTTGCTGAAAACCGCTAAAGCAACTTTTGTAGATCACTGCTTTGTGCGCCGAAATAGTCTGGCTTTTGTTTTATGATTCCCAAAAACGTGATTCACAAGGCCATGATCCAAAGCCGTGTTCTTTATTTTATTTTATTTTATTTTATTTTAATTACATAAAATTTTAAAAAATTAAAAATAAAAAAAAAATAATTTTTACATTGTTCATATCTCCGTAAGAGTTCACAACCAATTTACTACGATCAACCATCGTAGTTAAAAAATTAAATCATCATTCACGCATTTAATCAAATATGAAAATAAATAATAATCATAAAATCGAAATTTAGAACGCATGCAAAACAAAATTAGCAACAGTTCTAAAACTACCCGACCCCGATAATCGTAAACAAAAACAAATAAGCTCTGATACCAATTGTTGGAGAGAAAACTACCAAGATCATTATTTTTGCAAATGATTTTAGGTAAAAAATTAACTGGACGTGCAAACGTCGAAACGGGCTCCTGATAAAACTTTTGACGTCGAACGATAAAAACAAACCCGTGCAACCAAAGTTAATTTAGAAAAATACCTTTTGTCGATCGATTTTTCAACTACGATTTGATTCTGAATTGAAACTCCTATCAGATCTTCTACTGTATTTTCTTATGCGATCCTCGAACGTAGTGTGGGCTACGGACTATCGAGAACTCGTACCAGCAGAATCTAAATATATTTAGTCTTGAAAGACATATTATGATCTATCAATATCAAACTGGTTCAGTCTACCCATATATATAGGGCTACAGAAGGGACTTGTGGAGTAATTATGATAAAGACTTCTAGTTGAACATAGATATCTACCAGCGATTTTTGCAATTATAGAAAGACGCAGCGATTTTTATAATTTTCATAAAATACTGAATTACAGTTCACACCACTAAAGAACTATAATTGCACTCTGACCCATAATCTCAAGACCTTATTGCATTGAGCTCTTGTTATTAAATGCTTACCATTTCTCTCCACGTTAAGATCCCCGATACCTACCAATTAAATTTAATTATTGACAATTTAATTTAATCGGCATATTAAATTTCTCAAGTCCTTCCACTTAACTTATTTGACCACCGAATAATTAAATCCACCTACAGGGTTTGGCCATATCAAAACTTATAAGTTTTCTTAAGGGGTATTGTCAATCTCGATATTTCAGGACGTGGATTTCGTCATTAATTAATATTCATTTTATAAATAATACCGCTATCCAACTCACAAAAAATATCGACTCATATAAGATCGTACCCTCTAATGAATCAAAACAACGAATATTAAATATATGCAAATCAATAATTATTTTAGGATAAAGAGGATAAGCACCATTCATAATAACCTTAGAGTGTGAATTAATTTATATAGTCAGTATAAAATTAATTATCCCAAATGTCTCGTTTAATACACACAAAGTATACTAGTACAGAGAGTCAGTACAATAGACGACGCTATTATCTGTTCTCCGTAACCAAAACGGGCCTACTAAAACTCTATGCAATAGTCATACCGATGGTATGTCCATTTTCATCTAAACTGTGAATATAAAACTTATATTCTGCAAGTCTTTACAACTTCAAAACTTCGCTTGAACTAACGAATATTTACGGGTACATTCAAAAGCCTATATCAGCTTCAAGAAGATCCTATGAAAATAATCTCCTATTTTCTTCTAATTTCTCTTAAGCTCTTCTTTGATGAGATTTACTTACTCACTCAAATGACAAATGATGACCTACCCTTGGTTACAATAAATGAAGTGATTAATGAGAAACACACTCTTTTTATAGAAATTAATTTACAATAAATGAGAAGATATAGAGAGATAAGGAACAAGAGTTTGAGTTTCAGTAATAAATGAGTGCTTGAGGATTTAGAGTTCAATTCAAGCAATGGAACAGTGATTATAAGTCTCCAGAGATATTAAATGC
This sequence comes from Heliamphora exappendiculata, assembly GCA_034768845.1. Lineage (NCBI taxonomy): Eukaryota > Viridiplantae > Streptophyta > Magnoliopsida > Ericales > Sarraceniaceae > Heliamphora > Heliamphora exappendiculata. Next base: position 26,508 of record JAOTRH010413533.1, read on the forward strand.
TGAGAAGTTATTTCTTATATAAGCTCTTGCGCATTCACGTGTTAGGGTTGGTATGCTGAAAATCATATTTTTAACATTTAGTTTTATTTTTTAATAAAATTAATTTTTTATTTTATAAGAATCTTTATGAGTAATATATGTGTATCATTTCTTCAATATTATGCATGGATGTTCAATATTCTGTATAGTATTTAATCTGGTGTGTAAATTATGGCTTACACACAGAAGATCAAATTTTAGATTATTACAAAATATAAGTTTTATGTTCACAGTTTAGATGGAAATAGACATACCATCGGTACGACTGTAGCACAGAGTTTTAGTAGGTCTGTTTTGGTTACGAAAAATAGATAATAGCGTCGTCTATTGTTCCGACTCTTTGTACTAGTACACTTTGTGCAAATTGAATGGGACATTTTGCGTAATTAATTTTATACTGACTATATAAATTAATTCACCCTCAAGATTATTATGAATAGTGCTTATTCTCTTAATTTTAAAATAATTATTGATTTGCGTATATTTAATATTCGTTATTTTGATTCATTAGATGGTGCGATCTTATATGGGGCTATACTCCCGGTGAATTAAATAGCGCTATTATTTATATGGCGAATATTAATTATTGATGAAATTCACGTCCCGAAAGATCAGGATTGACGATATCCCCCTAAGAAAGCTTATAAGTTTTGACCGAACTAAACCCTATAGGTGGATTTAATTATCTAACGGTCAAATAAGTTAAGCGGAAGGACTTAAAAAATATCAAGATACCGATTAAATTAAATTGTCAGTAATTAAGTTTAATTGGGGGTATCGAGAATCTTAACGTGAGAAAAAATTGTATGTATTTAATAACAAGAGCACAATGCTATGTGGTCTTGAGATTATGGGTCAAAATGCAATTATAATTTTCTTTAATGGTGTGAATTATAATTCAGTATTTTATGAAAATTGTAAAAATCGCTACTAGTTTTCATAATTAAAGATATTGCTATAAAGTTTGCTTAATTGTAGAAACAGTTGATACGTATCTGTGTTCTACTGGTAGTCTTACTCATAATTATTCCCAAGGTCCTTGGTGTAGCTCTATAAAATATACGGGTAGGCAGAACAAGTTTTATAACTTATATTATAAGACTAAAGCTGTCTAGGTTCTGCCGGTATGAGTTCTTAGAAGATTATAACCCACACTTTATCCGAAAATCGCATAAAAGAATACAGTAGAAGATCTGACAGAAGTTTCAACTCGGGTTCAAATCGTAGTTGACGATTCGCCGGTAAAAAAGTTTTTTTCTAAATTAATTTCGAAAGCACGGGTTTTTTTTTATCATTCGTTATCAAAATTTTTTTATCTGGAGCCCGTTTTAGCGTTTGCCCGTCCTATTAATTTTTTTTAGATAAGCATTTATAAAAACAAAGGTCTTGGCAGTTTTGCCTCCAACATCATGATCGTTGAAGATACGTGAGGGCATTAAATGTCAAAAATTTAACCGTTGAAGTCTTCTGCGAATTAGAATTTGCGTCGCAGGTGTCAATACAAAAGTCTTTGGTGTCGACATAAAATGTCTAGGGAAGGAATCTTCAAATGATTGAGTCGACACAAATCTTCTGAGCTGTCGATGCGAATTCTGCAAACTTTCTCACGAACACCATGGTGTCGACACATTTGGGTTCGGTGTCGACTCAATTGAACTTTAGCGTCTAATAAGAGGCACTTTGTGTTAACTCAATTTTTCTTTGGTGTCGACACTAAATTATGTAGGAATCCTTGGTATATTTGTGTCGACACTTTTAGATTTTGGTGTCGACACCAAATTTCTTCAGGTGGGCTCGAGACTTTTGTGTTGACTTATCTTCTATTTTGTGTCGACTCCCAAAATCTACAAGTGGTTTCGGTTATTTTGTGTCAACACATTTGGCAATTGTATCGACTCAAAGTTTTGGTTACCAAAAGAGAGGAACCACTTTTGTGTCGACACAAATTCAATTTGTGTCGACTCATTTTGAGTTCTGAGAGTTTCTGCTCTTTTGTGTGGACACAAAACTTATTTGTGTCGACACTAATTTTTGATGCCTGAAAGCAACTTTATAAAAATGTTAGGGTGTCAAACCATTTGTTCAAAGGTGATGACACACTTGATATGCATCAAGTATTCTTTGCCTTAAAAGTCTTTGACTTAATTTTTAATTTGGTTTAATACAAAATATTCTTTTTCAAGAATACTTAAGTGTTTTAATTTTTTTGAGAGTTGAGTAATTTCTTTTGGCTAAATGTGTCAACTCAAATGTTCAAAATGTATTAGCACTTTCATTTTGAAAATATAAAATATTATCTTTTTAAATATATTTATTCATAGAAATTGAATTCTGAAAATTATCAAAATCAAAAGAAAAAAATATTGGGTTAACAATCTCTTCTTTTTTTGATGATTACAACCGTATCAATATTTTCTAGAAAATATTTGAAAAAAATTTTCAACAATAGTTCTTCCTTTATCGATATGCCTTAAACAAAATATGCAATCATAAGAACTAGACATCTAAACAAACATATATTTTTAATATGATTTGCAACAATAATTCATAAACATTCTGAATTTATTAAAACTTGTGCAACACAACAAATATGTGCAAAACAATTTTCAAAAAAAAAATCTAAACACATATAAATATGAACAGGATTGGCTATGCTCAAACACATATATGATTCTTCATCCATAAGCATAAAAATGTATAAATATTCATCCAAAATATTTAACCAATAATCCAAAAACATAAAAATGTATAAGCATTCATCCAAAACATTTAACTAATCATCCAAAAACATTCAAACATAAAAAGAAATATATGTTAACTATTACATCTTTGCCTTCAAAGAAAAACTGAATGTTTAAGAATGTTTTCTCCCCTTTACATCACTCACTCTCCTTCTTAACTTTCTCCCATTTTGTAAACATAAAAAAAAAGTTATTGGTCGTCCATGAATCGCTTAAACTTTTTCTTTTCTTTGGCTCTTTGTTTGGTTGCGGAAACTCGTTCCTTCGAGGATTTTGCTCATTCGGCCTTGGCTTCTGCGGCTGCCATGTCCTCAAAGGTGGCAGCTATTGCAAGATCTACTTCTCGCTTCTGTCGTGTAGCCTTCTCTACATTGGTCTCATTGGGCTTGAACTGAGTAGCCTAGGCTTATTTGAGTCATTGGAGATGTTCTTCAACCTTTCTTGCATTGTCTTAGATAGCCATCACCACGCCTTCATCATATTCTTTTCTAATTTGTTGAAGAATGGCATTGTTCGCATTAACAATAGAGACATCTATTGTACGACACAATGATCTCCCAACATCAATTCCTCGTTCAACTTCTTTGTGTAAGGTGCGGTTGGAATTGTCAAGACTTTTAACTTTGTCGGAGAGGTCAGATATGATGTGATTAAGATCGAAAAAATCTTGGTCAACCTTAGCTTGAAAGTTAGACAATGAAGAGGATGAAGTCTGAATTAAGGAAATAAATTCTGACAGATCAACAGAGATTGGAGTAGAGAAAGAGGTAGATGGAGCATGAACATATCCAGAAGGGGGAGGAGCATGAGAAACACCAGGAGTACTAGAAGGGCCAGGAAATTCAGGTCGAATAGGAGGAGCAGGAGAGTCAAGATCAACATGAATAGGAAATATATCATGAGGCAAAAGAGGAGGAATTCTGACAGGGGAAGGGGTACCACGACAAGATGTGGTCCAAACACCATTAACATTTGCAATTTGCATATATTTAAGTGCGGAACTACTATACAAGTCATGTTTCGAAAATGGTACCATCTTTTTAGTAGATAAGTCTATGCCAAATGGTGAAAGACTCGAATAAGATACATAACATAGAGGAGAGAAGAGTTTGACTTGCTATGAGAGTGCATAGTGTCAGAGATGAATAAGAAACCTAGGTCTAGGCTCTTCTTTTCAAGTATGCACCACATGATAAAAATGTGCATATATACAACATCTCTAAATTTTTCCATCGAAGATAAGAAAATGTGATTCACCATATGATGCAGAATGCACATCTCTAGTTTGAGTGAGTTAGCCTCTAAGGACTTGGTGGGGTTAATATTATTATATTTAAAGATGTTTTTCACAGCCTCAGAAAAAAAAAACCTTCGAGGTTAAGGGGTTTTTTGTTACAGAGAACACAAATTTCTCCTTCAGGAATACTGAGTATTTCATTTAGGGTCGAAAGAGTTAAATGAATATCAACACCATTCACCCAAGTGGTGATCGTGGTGGTTAGAACGAGTGAGATGTAAATGTATGCATAAAACGATTTGACCAATGTGGGATAGTGAGGTTCTTGAATTTGTAAGAGTCTTTCCCACCCAATACTAGAAAAGAGATCCTTGAATCTTATTTTTATGGAGTCAAAAAAAGAGAAGTCTATAATACGTCCGGGTATGACTTTGCGATAAATGAAAGAAGCAAAATATAGTTGATGAATTTTAGGGGTTTTGAAGTTGATTACCTCGGCCATTGCAACGGGTTCCGGTGTTGTTGTCGTTGCCGCTATGGAGGTCATTTTCTTCTTCTTAGACGCTCTAGGGTTTGAGGAACTTCCTCCGCCAATCCGTTTTCCCCCTTTTTTCATAGTTTTCGATGGTATTGTGAACGATTTTAGAAAGATTCCAAGAAGGGATGAAGGTGGAGAGGAAGAGGAGTCGACACATTTTTCAAAGGAAAAACGGCAGGAGATGAAAATTTTAGAGCGAAAAAGGGAAACAATGCGACAGTTGGGAAATCGACGCCTTTTTATATAGGCAGAAAGATTTGTGTTGACACATATGCCAATGGTGTCGAAACTTTTCTTTGCGAGTGCGGGTATTTGAAACAGGAATTTATGTTGACACTTTTTTAGAAGGTGTCGACCCTTTCGGTCATTTCGGTCGACATGATTAAATTTTGTGCTGACACAAATTTACCGAATGTCAGAAAACGAATTTGAGTCTACACTATATAGAAAGGAGTCGGCACTTTTCTTCGTAGTGCCAGTTCTATATAGTTTTGGGTCAACTCAGCACATATATGTGTCAACACTAATGCAAATGGTGTCGACACCTTTTCCCATACCAAAAAAGAACATCAAAAGCATTGTGATGTAATGAAAAGACATGATTAGTATGGCATAATAATTATAAATTAGGAGTACATAGCATACTAAGTTCTCTTCTTATATAGCATATTCTTTTTTCATTTAAAAGTTTTGTGAAAATATCCGCTAATTAGTAATCTATACCTATAAATTCAAGTTCGATATTACCTTTTTACAGATGATCTCTTATAAAATGATGTCTAATCTCTATGTGCTTGATTCTTGAGTGTTGTATTGGGTTCTTAAATATATTATTGCACTAGTATTATCACATTTTATAGGTGGGATATGATCTTAAGAAAAAATCGTAGTCATCTAATTGTTGTTTCATCCAAAGAACTTGTGCACAACAACTTCTAGCTGCAATGTACTTAGCCTCGGCTGTAGACAAGGCTACTGAGTTATGTTTCTTGCTAAACCAAGAGATTAGTGAGTGTTTTAGGAATTAACATGTTTCACTTGCACTTTTTCTATCTACTTTGCATCCGAAAAAAATCAATATCTGAATAACCAAATAACTCAAAGGTTATTCTTCTAGCATAGAATAATCTTAGATTTTGTGTACCTAAACGATATCTAAAGATGCGCTTAACAGCAGTCACATGTGATTCTTTAAGATTTGATTAAAATCTAGCATACATGCATACACTAAACATGATATCCGAACGGCTAATAGTTAAATATAAGAGAGATCCAATCAGACTTCTATAATGCTTTTCATCCACTGCTATGCCCTCTTTATCCTTGTCAAGCTTTGTTATATGACACATTGGAGTTTCTATGGGGTTTGCCTTTAGCATGTCGAATCTCTTCAATATGTTCCGTGTATACTTAGCTTGATTGATGTAGATTTCTTCTTGAGTTTGTTTAATTTGGAGTCCAAAAAAATAGTTGAGCTCACCCATCATGCTCATCTCGAATTCTCCCTACATACACTTAGAAAAATTCTTGCAAAAAGATTCGTTAGTTGCACCAAAAATAATATTATCTATATAAATATGTACAACTAGTATGTCATTTTCTTAAAACTTAATGAAAAGAGTGATATCTATTTTTACACTTAAAAACTCATTTTGAATCAAGAATTTGCTTAGCCTTTCATACCATACTCTAGGTGCTTGCTTTAAACCTTAAAGAGTTTTGGTAAGTTTGTAAACATGGTTTGAAAATTTTAAAATTTCAAAACCAGGAGGTTGATTCACAAAAACTTCCTCCAAGATAAAACCACTTAAAAAGGTACTATTAACATCCATTTGATAGAGTTTAAAGTTTTTAAAACATACAAAAACAAGCAACATCCTAATGGCCTCAAGCCTAGCTACCGGAGAAAAAGTCTCATCAAAATCGATGCCTTCTTCTTGATTGTAACCTTGGGCTACCAATCGAGTTTTGTTCCTAAGAAATACTCTATTCTCATCTATTTTATTTCTAAAAACCCATTTAGTACCGATGATGGGGTGTTCCTTAGGTCTTGGGACTAAAGTTCAAATCTAGTTTCTTTCAAATTGATTAACCTCTTCTTACATCGTCAAGGTCCAAAACTCATCGTTTTTGGCTTTCTGAAATTATTTTGGTTCAATTTGGAAAAGAAATACTAAATTACCACAAATATTATATAGAGAGGATCGTGTTTTGATACCTTGTAATGGATCACCAACGATAAGATCTTTTTAGTGACCATGAGCATACCTCCACTATTTAGATAAATCTAAATTTTCTAGATTTGAAGATTCAGCAACCTGTTGAACTGCATTTTGTTGAGGATTTGAAATTTTCTCTTGATTTGGCTCTTTCTTTTCTTTGATGAAAATATCTTCAATAAGTTTTTCTATATCTAACAAGTTATGTTCACAAAAATCCTTCGAAGAACCAAGGTTAGTTTCATAAAAAATATCATCTATAGATTCTTCAACAACTAGGGTCCTTTTGTTAAAAATTCTATACACTTTGCTAGATATAGAATATCCTAAGAAAATACCTTCATCAAATTTTGCGTCAAACTTCTCCAAAAGTTTTTTGTTGTTGTTCAAAACAAAGAATTTGCATCCAAATGCACAAAAATAAATGATGTTAGATTTTCTTTTATTCCGTAGATTATATGAGATTTTCTTGAAAGAAACTCGTATCATAACTCTGTTTATGATAAAACAAGCAGTATTAACATCCTCGACCTAATAGTATCTTGGTTGATTATTTTCACAGACTACGGTTCTAACTATTTTTTCCAATGTCCTATTCATCCTTTCAACAACTCAATTTTGTTGCGGGGTTTCTAGGAGTAGAGAAGTTGTGGTTAATCTCATTTTCATCACAGAATTTTTCAAAATATTTGTTTCTAAATTCTCTACCATGATCACTTCAGATACTTGTGATTTGAAAAAAAATTTCATTTTAAATTCTCTGAGATAGTTTTACAAAAGAGGTAAAACTTTCATCCTTATGAGATAAGAATAGCACCCAAGTGTATCTAGAGAAATCATCAATAATAACAAAGTTATATCTCTTGCCTCCTAGACTTAAAATCCTTGTTGGACCAAATAAGTTCATGTGCAATAGTTGTAGAGGTCTAGACGTTAAAATCTCATTTTTAGATTGAAAAGAACTTCTAACTTGTTTACATTGTTGACATGCATCACACACTTTGCCTTTTTCAAATTTGATTTGGGATAAACCAATCAGCAAATTTTTTTTAAAAGTTTAGAAATCAAATTCATATGTGCATGTCCAAACCTTCTATGTCACAACCAACTATTATCACTCAAGACAGCTAAGCACTTGGTGTTATTTTTAGAAAAATTATTTAGAGTAAATGTATAAATATTTTCATGCCAATGACCTTCAAAAATAACTTTGTTACCGATTAAATCTTCAGTAACACCTGTTAGCCCAAGAGCTTCTTTAATTGATTTTGATGATTTTCATATTTCATTTTTTATAAATAAATGTCTTTAATTGGATAATATTTCTTATTCCCAAAATGAAAGTGCTAACCCATTTTGAACAATCAAGGTTGACACCTTAGCCAAAAAGGTATGACTTGTATCTCAAA
>JAOTRH010413643.1:0-34689 GCA_034768845.1 Heliamphora exappendiculata
ACACCAGATTAAATACTATACAGAATATTGGACATCTATGCATAACAAAGAAATGATATACATACATTACTCATAAAGATTCTTATAAAATAGAAAATTAATTTTATTAAGATAAAATTAAATACTAAAAATATAATTTTCAATATACCAGCCCTAGCATACTCGTCCCCATATCTTTGAGCTCACTCACTCAGAACTTAATTCTCAAACTTCACGAAGATATACAACATCCAAGGTCCTTAAACCTAACTCTGACTACCAGTAACATCCTCAGATGGAACTCTGATTACCGTCAACATCCTACTAACCACCATCAACATCCTGACCCAAGGAATATCTCTAGAACCACACGTTCTGCTATCTCAACACACACGACCAAGGATTATCACGCTCCCATCCACTATGTTCCCGTTTATACTCCATCTTGAGTACACAGCTCATGAGATAGCATAGCTCAAGACGTACCTAATCCATCACATGGCCAAAATCACATACATCAACCTTACCTGAAAGGGATTATCACGATCAACAGATCTATCCACCAATCTAGTCATAACAACTGATTCCTAGGGTCTCCAACACCCCATCGCCCCTACTCATAAGGCTATCCTTGGAACAACTTTAACCTCCAATAGAACTCTCAGAGGAGTCTTTGCTCATGAAGACACTTAATAGTCCACCAACCAAGGCCAACCCCACACGGTTAAACCCAACTCTCTGATGAGTTCCACAATACACCAACAATCGACGCTCAACCCATAACCTTACCTTTGCAACTGATAGCAATCGAGTTGCACATCTTGTCGTCTCAAAGGGTGTACAAGTAATATAGAAAGCAAACATAAAACACGATAACCTAAGGTCGATCTATCAAGTTATGTCTAACACGTACCACATAATCATGCTAACACATAACCACAACGATTATGTAGACACAACATTGATACCGAGGAGAATTGACAAGAATGATGTGTCACTTTGGATCACCTACTTAGATTCCCTCCTAGAAATTACGTCAGTTAAATGGGTTTCTAACTTGGCTCCCAAGTTTGTTAATCCAAACGCCCAAAGGCAAGATTAATCAATCCTAAGGACCAACCTCCATGCTCACATATACAACAAGCTCATGTTCCAAACACAGGCAACCAAGCACACATATCTTTCCTTACAAGGTAACGTATCCTCTTTCCACATCTCATAAGTAGTCGAACCCAGAGCTCTGATACCAAGTTGTCACACGCTAAACTCCGGGTCACGTGAAAGCCTAAGAACAACCACCAAAGCACACGAACAAAAAGGGATGAAACCATGGGTTTATTTGATTTGAAAGAGTAGCCCAAGAGACTATGGCTATGAGCCTACAAGCTAAGCCCCAAGCTAAGTCTTTAAAAACTAAATACAAGTTTTTGATAAGAAAATATTTTCTTTTTAAAAGAAGCTTAGACCGTTCTAAAACCTCCCTCGAAGAATAAGAGTTTGAATGAAACCTAAACCATTTAAAAATCCCTTTTGTTTTCAAGCCGTTGCACTAACCAACGAAAAACGTAGTAAGAAAACTGTGAAAAATAACAACCAACCCATGGTTCTCTTGAAAGCATAAAACATGCATACATCGGCCCACGGCCAGAAGAAAAGCATATGCATTACAACATGTTATAACCTAACATGAAATATATACAAAAAGGTATAAACTATCTAACAAAGACCAAACAATAGGGTCTTGTAAACTGCCACCTCCGGGCACCTCAAGGTCACTCTACAGGACCACGTCCACCTGAAAAAGATTTTACAACAAAATTTCACGCCATGAGCTGAAACCCAATAGAATTAGACTATAAAGCTATAAAGTAGGTTATGCGATCATAAGCATACAGACTCAATCACATGAGCCAAAAAGGTTTTTCCACCCTAAAAATCATAACTTTTCCATCAAGCCAGCATGAGCCTCAAAACGATTTTACTTTAGAAAATCTCACGTTTTCACCCTTAAAACCATGCATATCTACCATGCAGATAACATGCCATAGTTAAAGGAAAACAATAATAAAAAATATGGTTTTTCACCCGGATCACACAACCGGGAATAAAATGTTATTTTTCCACTCAGAATATACAACCGAGAAAAATAAAATGATAAGTAGTAATAAAACAGTATCCTCCACTCGAGTCATACAACCAAGGAGAAAAAAGATAAAACAAAATCCTATGTACCGACTCCGCCACACATACGGACAAAGGTAACAACTATAGACTCCTACCATTACCCTAGTCCTAAGCCACTTAAGGACTGCTAGGTAATGATAAGTTCAATACGGAGTCACAACAACGATGCCATTCACGGAGGCAACCGACTCTTTACGAATTTTTGCGACCGATGGAAGAAGTATCCAATACCACGTTATGGGGATTAAACCGAGGGACCGTAGCGAACCCGTAAAACAGTTATACATCAACATACCCACTGTCGAGGTACATCTATAGAAATCATTTAAAAACTAACCGTAGCTTAACTATGAAAAACTCGTAAAATAGTTATACATCAACATGTATAAAAAGAGATCCAATCCATCAACATGGAAATCTGCTGGCATGTAAAAACATACTTGCAAAAAACATTTTAAAAACTGAGACTCAACCCCGAGGGTTAGTTCAAAACCTCCAAAAATACGTTTTTCACAATTCTCACAAAATAACTCGTTTTCAACTTTCTTTTGAAAACTACGGATATCAACACATCCGAATCATGTATAAAACTAAGGTTTAGACATGAAAACCACATTTAATACATTTTCTACCAGGTAAATATACATATAATTACATACAACACCCTTTAACAACAGTAGAGTCTAGAATCCTACCTCGGTGAGCCAAAAGCTCGATGTCTCAAAAACTGAACCTCGACAAAATGGAATTCTGTCCGGATATATGCGAAACCGCCGACACTAATTGCAAGGATCAGCTGTTAGTTTGCTGAAAATCGAGCCCTGGGCCCATTAGAATCTAGAGAGAAGGCAAAGGTTTCGGGAGAGAGAAATTAGATTTGGAAATCAAAATATCCCAAAATATCCCACACGCTTGACATTTATAGATTAAGGCAAAAATCCACGGTTCAGTCGACTGGACCCCTAGTCCAGTCGACTGGATGAAGCTACTGCAAACCAAAAATAAGCCTTACCGATATAGTCAGTCGACTGACCTCCCAGTTCAGTCGATCGAAGGAACCCACAGTCGACCCAGTCGATTGGATTCTCCAGTCTAGTCGACTGGACTGCTGAAGAGAAATTGTCCTTTGTGAGAAACAAGTTTTGCAGCCCAAACACTAGCCAAACAAGCCTTAACAGGATCCGAACATGTGCCATGGGTGTACCTAAAACATTACTGAGGTCATAAGATAACTCGAACACTTAATCATTCCAAAATGAATCAGGTTAGAGTCTCACAAAATAGATTCAAATATTTGGAACGACCTTCGAACTCTCTTTTCCATGTGGCCACTTGTCACGCCCCGACCTCGAGACACATGATCTTCACATGATAACTCACTCCTCTTATGATTATATCTTCTTTAATGAAAAACTCTTGAATTTTAACTTGTTTTGAAAGAACTTAACTCTCAGATTTTCAAAAAATAAAATAAAATAATCTAAATATAAAACTTAAAATTTTTGGCAGAGTTTTCTCTTTTTTTTTGAATAATCCCAATTTGTATTATCACCGATTAGACATAAACAATACAATACATTCAGACACATAGCCTGGATCTCAACTCCCAATCCAAGTTTAAATCTTACATAATAACAAACATTCTCCATATTATTAGAGTTACATTTATTCCTAAACATAAGGAAGTGCATAACTTTCTTACAAATCTACAATACAGAACTTTGAGATAAAAACCTTGAATCTAAGCAGTTGATTTCATTGCATAAAATTTCTTCTACTACCACTTTACATTTTACAGTATAAAGATATTCCATCATTTAATTCTCAAAAAAAAAAAGAAAAAATTGTCATACATGTTTATATTACAATCCAAAAAAAATATTGAGATGAGTACTCCAAGGTCTTCACATTTTGCTTCTTGCCAATTAAATTATAACCCAATTCTTCAAAATCTTATTTCTTTCGTTCGAACCTGAAAACGTTAGTACAAACAGGGCGAGCCGAAGCTCGTAGGATAATGACTAAAAATAATGCAATACATGATATGCAAGGTGTAAGTGTGTGGATGCAATTAGGCTCAATAAAGATTCTCCTAATAACAGAATAAGATATATTTTGACTTTCAACCCATTATGCCAATGATTCACGTGTATGACTAGCTCCATTCTCAATAGTTTCAAGCAAAACTATTGAGAATAAATGCACATAACCTATTTTCATGTGAATAAATGCACATAACCTAGTTCCATTCTCAATATATTTTTCGAGGCTCGTAGAAAAAAGACTAAAGATGAATAAATGCATGATATGCGAAAATGATCATGCGAATGCCCCACAAGTTTTTAGTTAAGAAACCACACCCACTTTTCCAACAAAATTCCATTCACATAACCTATTTTCACCAAGAAAAACCAATTTCCTTTCACACCCAATCCTACTGTTGTAGTCCTTTATCTCCTTATTAACTCAACCATCACAATTACTCAATTCTACCACGCACACACACATATACACACATATCTTTCGAAAATTTCCAACCTCGCCTAACTCGAGGTATTACCCGTTTCTCATTAACTCCAAACATCAAAACAATCGTCTACCTCTTCGGGCTCACCATTCGAAGGGTAGGGCATTCATTCAAAGCCACTTCGGGATCATCATCCAAAAGGAGGGCATACATTGTGAACCACTTCGGGATCACCATCCGAAGGGAGAGCATACATTATAAACTATTTTGGGATCACCATTCGAAGGAAAGACATACATTTTGAACAACTTCAGGATCACCATCCGAAGAGAGGGCATACATTGTAAACCACTTCGGGATCACCATCCGAAGGGAAAACACTTAGTATAGACCACTTCGGAATCACTATTAGAAAGAGAAAACACTTATCATAAACCACTTCAGGATCACCATTCGAAGAGTAGAATTTTAACCATCAACAATTTCTCAAATTCCACACACGATTCCAACCCAAATGTGATTCCTCACGCCAAACCCACACACTTAGGATTTAAAACAATGACAAATTCTAACATTCTCGTATTTAATGCATTCGGGTTGAACATAGTTCAAAACCCCCCAATCGAACATTTCATGATAATCACATTTCACCAAATTCATTCAAAACCTCCAACACATTATCTTATGGTTTTCTCATTTCATCATAGTTCGTAGAGTTTTTACACAAATAGGTTACCACAACCTCCAATTTATCAAAAATCACCTCAATTTCATTATTAGAGTTCATTAACCCAAAAAGCCCAAAATTTATTTGAGGTCCAACCCGACCAAACCCTAAATCCACACTTTTCAAATCAAAGCATCTACAACAACAATAACAAGGTAGATTTAACAAAATCATACTCACACCCAAGATTCAATATGCTTTAACATCAAACCCTAATATAGGGTTTCAAAAAAATATAGATCTTCATGCTTTTATGTAAATCCAACAACAGATACAACTCATATCTATGCAAGGATCATGTTTAGTCTTAGATTCTACCTTTTTGAAGCTTAAGCAACTTGGATCAAACCCTAGCATGCTTCAATCGACCAAATCTATAACCTGGCAACGAATGGGAAGCTTATAATGTGAGTCTTCACTCTTGAACAATTGCTCACTCGAGAAAAAGGCAAGAAATCCACTTTCGAAGAGCAAGGAGGGCTCTAAGACACCACCAAAACCAAACCTTAGGTCTCTACTTTCGTTCTAGAGAGAGTTGAAAAGAATGAGGGTAAAATGTTTAAGACCGGAATTTAAAGTCTACTCATCGACAGTCCACTCAAGTGGACTTGCCTCTGACCCGATTTTAAAAAAGGCTCTGGCACCTCCTCGCTCGAGCAATGAAGCACTTACGGTAATTCTTAACAATCATTACCGTGATCAAGTTTTAATTCTTCCGCACAATGAAGCACTTAGCCATTTTTCACCGAAAATATATTATAACATCGTTTCACTAATCCTTACAATTAAAAGGGGTCTGGGTCCGCATAACCTCCCCCACTTAGGAAGTTTCGTCCTTGAAATTACACATACATCACGAATCAAACGACTTGTGGTAATTCTTGAAGACTTTTGACTCTTGCTCCCACGTTGCTCCCTCTTGTAGTTAGAAGGTTGCCAACCTCACCCTTATCTCATCCTCCACGATCTTTAACGCGCCGAGGAACGTAGTAATCACCTCTAACCACTTAGTAGCAGCCTTAGGATCAGGCTCCCCCAAAAGGTTAGAGGATCCACTCCTAACTTCTTTGGCCAAAGCTCACATCGTCATGAGCATCTTCTGTATAACATCAACACCGCACATTTGTTCTTAGGGGCATGCACATCGTCTTCTTCTGAAACATGGGAAATAGTGCAACCTTGGCCTCTACCTCGCCCCGGCAACATCACCTTATATAAATAAGAAGGAATAAGAGAGGCATCAATATCACAACCTATACCATCTCATCTCTCATGAATAACATTATCTTTTCTCATGATATCACGTAACACGTATCATAGTATCAACACATCTCACACAACAAGGAGGATAATTGGAATGACACTTCAATCAGGGTAACTTGTTTGGATCTCTAGTGAGAATGAACGTTGGCTAAATGCATTTCTAACTCGAACCCAAATCCAGTCGATTGGACACTCAAGGGCAAGATACATCATCCTAGAAATCTAACCTCTATACCCAACTAACATATAGCGTGCATACATCTAGTTACTTCAAAGATACTGTTAGGGTTGGTATACTAAAAATTATATTTTTAGTATTTAATTTTATTTTTAATAAAATTAGTTTTTTATTTTATGATAATCTTTATGAGCAACGTATGTATATCATTTATTTATTATGCATGGATGTCCGATATTCTGTATAGTATTTAATCTGGTGTGTAGAATATGGCTTACACACAGAAGACAAGATTTTAGGTTATTGCAGAATATAAGTTTTATGTTCACAGTTTAGATGGAAATGGACATACTATCGGTACGACTGTGGCACAGAGTTTTAGTAGGACTGTCTTGGTTACGGGAAACAGATAATAGCATCGTCTATTGTTCTGACTCTCTGTGCCAGTATACTTTGTGTGTATTGAACGGGACATTTGGGATAATTAATTTTGTACTGACTACTGACTATATAAATTAATTCACACCCCAAGGTTATTATGAATAGCGCTTATCCTCTTAATTCTGAAATAATTATTGATTTACATATTTTTAATATCCGTTGTTTTGATTCATTAGAGGTGCGATCTTATATGGGTCTATATTCCTGGTGAGTTGGATAGCGATATTATTTACATGAAAAATATTAATTATTGATGGAATCCACGTCCCAAATGATCGGGATTGATGATACCCCCTTAAGGATGCTTATAAGTTTTGACCGGACCAAACCCTGCAGGTGGATTTAATTATCCGGCAGTCAAATAAGTTAAGCGGAAGGGCTTAAGGAATATCAAGATGTCAATAATTAAATTAAATTTAATTGGCATGTATCAAGAATCTTAACGTGGCGAGAAATGGTAAGCATTTAATAACAGGTGCTCAATGCAAGAAGGTCTTGAAATTATGGGTCAGAGTAAAATTGTAGTTATTTAATTATGTGAACTGTAATTAGTGTTTTATGAAAATTGCAGAAACCGCTGCGTCTTTCCATAATTGCAGAAACTGCTCGCAGGTATCTGTGTTCCACTGGAAGTCTAGCTCATAATTACTCCCCAGGTCCCTACTGTAGCCCTATATATATATATGGGTAGGCTAAACCAGTTTTAGATGATTTTATATCATTATTGAGATATTATTTTTGTCTTTTAATGACTTAAATATATCGGTGTTCTGCCGGTACAAGTTCTCGGAGGATCGTAGCCCACACTACGTTCGAGGATCGCGTAGAAGATCTGACTGGAGTTTCAACTCGAAATCAAATCGTAGTTGAAGATTAGATCTACAAGAGATATTCTTCTAAATTAACTTTGGTTGCATGGGTTTATTTTTGATCGTTTGACGTCAAATTTTTTTTATCTGGAGCCTATTTCGGCGTTTGCCCATCTAGTTAATTTTTACCTATAATTATTTTTCAAAAACAGCCTCCAACAGATACGTCATGCTAACACATAAATACATGGATGCCACACATCAATGCAACTCCCACGTAATGGATTAACCATTCCCACGACATCTAGGTATTCGAATCTAAAGCACTGATACTAATCTATAACACCCTAATTTCGTAGCAATAAAAACCTAGGCTGGTGATAAGACAATGACTCAGTTTATAGGCTTTCGAAACTGAAAGTTTGTATAATGATTCTTTTTAGTACAATGAAACAAGCCTAAGTTTTCTTGTAAAAGATCAAAATAAAAGTGAGGGTTTTACATACGAAACGATTCCCAAAATACACATTTTATACCCAAGGGAAGCCCAAGGAGATACCAAACAAAAGCCCTCGTTTTAAACAACAGTCCCAAAATATCCACATAGCGGCAATCCGCTCGAGTGGACCCTCCACCGCTCGAGCGGTGAGGTACTTGAGAGCTTCCTAGCTAAAATCCTAAAAATTTTCTAAGTGTTGGGAAATCACTTGATTTTCACAAATTTTAAACATACCTTTAAAAAGGCATAAATTTGAAGTAAGACGTATATTTGGTAAGGAAATAACTTCATTCAACCCGAAAAACTTGAAATTCTAACATTTGAAATCATAACATTCCATCCCAAAACCAAGAAAACCAATCTCCGAATACGAATCCAACGCCCTCACATGCATGCAATATATGAAAACATGACCTTAAGGCCTTATAACACGGGTTACTCCAACCCATAAAACATTCATTCAAGTGATCTAGAAGGAATTAAATGTACAATTTTCATTCTCAAAAGTTGCTATCGATGAATATGTAATTCTTTCAAATCTACACAGAAAGTGTCTCCAAGACTGTGCTCCTCAATCCATAGCCTGCTTTCCATTTTAACCTAAAATGTTGTTAAACCACATGAGTCGAGGCTCGTAGGAAAAATACTAAAGATGACCAAATGCATGATATGCGATGATGATTATGTGAATGCACCATAAGTTTTTAGTTAAGAAACCACACCCACTTTTCCAATAAAATTCCATTCATATAACTGATTTTCATTGAGCAAAACCAATTCCCTTTCACACCCAATCCTACCATTGTAGTCTTTCGTCTCCTTATTAACTCAACCATCACAATTACTCAATTCTACCACGCACGAACACATATACACACATCTTCCGACACTTTCCAACCTCACCTAACTCAAGGTATTACCCGTTTCTCATTAACTCCTGTCATCACAACAATCGGTTACCTTTCGGGCTTATCATCCAAAGGGTAGGGCATTCATTCAAAACTACTTCGGGATCACCATTCGAAGGGAACGTATACATTGTGAACCACTTCAGGATCACAATTTGAAGGGAGGGCATACATTATAAACTACTTTAGGATCACCATCCGAAGGGAAAACACTTATGACAGACCACTTTGGGATCACCATCTGAAGGGAAAACACTTATCATAAACCACTTCGGGATCACCATCCGAAGGGTAGAATTTCAATCATCAATAATTCCTCAAATTCCACACGCAAGTCCAACCTAAACATGGTTCCTCTCGCCAAATCAGCACACTTAGAATTTAAAACAATGACAAATTCTAACACTCTAGTATTTAATGCATTCAGGTTGAACATAATTTAAACCCTCCCAATCGAACATTTCATGATAATGACATTTCACCAAATTCATCAAATTCATTTAAAACCCCTAATCCATTATCTTATGGTTTTCTTATTTCATCAAAGTTCGTAGAGTCTTTACACAAATAGGTTACCACAACCTCCAATTTATCAAAAATCTCTTCAATTTCATCATTTGAGTTCATTAACCCTAAAGCCCCAAGTTTATTCAAGATCCAAACCAAACCCTAAATCCACACTCTTCAAATTAAAGCATCTGTAATAACAATAACAAGGTAGATTCAACAAAATAATACTCACACCCAAGATTCAACATGCTTTAACATCAAATCCTAACATAGGGTTCAAATAAATATAAATCTTCATGCTTTTATGTAAATTCAACAACAAATACAACTCATATCCACGCAAGGATCATGGTTAGTCTTAGATCCAACCCTAGCAAGTTTCAATCGACCAAATCTCCATCCCAACGGCGAATGGGAAGCTTTCAACGTGCGTCTTCACTTTCCAATGGTTGCTCACTAGGGATAGAGGCAAGAATTCCACTCTAGCGGAGCAAGGAGGGCTTTAAGACACCACCACAACCAAATCCTAGGTCTCCATTTTCGTTCTAGAAAGAGAAAGGGGTGAAAAGAATGAGGATGAAATGTTTAAGACCGCAATTTAAAGTCTGCTTGCCAACAGTCCGTTCGAGAGGGCTAGGGGTCCCTCGAGCAGTCCCCTCCGACTCGATTTTAAAGAAGGTTCTGGCACTTCCTCACTGAGCAATTCCCTGGTCGCTAAGCGGTCAACACTAGGGAGGAATCTAAACAAAAGATGTACACATAAATTGAATCATGAGCTAAACACCTCAAAACTCACCCAAATAACTCACAACAATGATTCTCATGCACTACTGGGCATACAATCATTGTTAACAATCATTACCGTTATCAAGTTTTAATTCTTCTGCACAATTAAGCACTTAGCCATTTTTCACCGAAAATATATTATAACATGGTTTCACTAATCCTTATAAATAAAAGAGGTCCATGTCCCTACAAACCCAATGGGAACGGCACCCAGTTTGCGCAAGTTTTCGGTCTTTCACCGTGGAGCTGTTCAAGCCCAACTTATTCAACACCACTGCCATTTATGGTTTCCCTGTGAAACACCAAGGGAAGGTAACCCAAGCTCAGATTTACGGGGGCTAACCCAATGGGAATAGCACTCATCTTGCACAAGTTTTTGATCTTTCATCGTGGCGCTATTCAAGCCCAACTTATTCACATCAATCCATCAACCATTGGTTTCATATCGATTATTCATTTCATTATTCATTAATAAATCGGGAGTCTAACCAATCACAGGTTCATCTCCCCAACACAATACATAAATATACTTTTCATCATGTCATCAATATGCATAACCAAATGTGAACATTCAGCTTTTCAAATCAAATTCTCAATCTTCACATTTAATATTTGAGATATATATCCGCTTTTATTAATTCACCAATATGAGTATATGAGTTTCAAACACAAACTCAATATGAAGTTTTCCATCAACTAACTTCTTTTTACCCGAACCATGTCTCATATTAACACACAAAGATTCATCATCCATGGTTTCTCATACTATACAAGTTTTTCTTATAGATTCAATAATAGCCCATGGTTTATCAAATCACAAGGTCCAAGCAAATGTTTATAAATTTCACATTTATCCTTTTATCAAATACTTGACATACTCAGTTATTCCATGCACGTAATCACCATAGTAGCTACGTACAACCTTATTGTTCATTTTGAATTCAAGAGCTTAACTTCAAAACTCACATTCATATAACTAACTTCTACTTGTTACAAACTCACTACATTACTTAGGTTTTTACGATATTCACGCTTTGTCAGAAATATAAACGAGGTCCTTTGTTCAAACCTTTCTAATCTTCAAGTTAACATTATTAATTCGACTCATAAAATTAAAGTCAAGACCCATTATCCTAGGATAAACCCAAACCACACAAGAAATTCTTGAGTTAATTCAAAATTCATGAGTAAACAATCAACAAGTTTTCATCGCAAAAAAAGTGATTTAAGCTCACCAAGTAACTTTTCCATGAATCTCAAGCTTTACAAAATCATCATTTAGAATCTATATTTTGAGTGTACGTAGATCTTTACATTCCGATATGAATTTAACTTTGAACCCATAAACTAACAATTTTCATAATTCAAACATATCATCTTTAGCTCTAAGTTGTCATACCCTATCCTATGCTTATGAAACAATTTAATCACATAAGAAGTTAGCTTAATTTATAGGGAATCATTCACATCTTGAATCAAATTGTGAACTCTAACTCTTAAATTAACTTAGCATATCTATATATTTCATCAAAAGTTCCAATTAATTCATAAGTTCAACCACAATACCTAACCATGGTTCCACACACAATCACATATCTCAAGTTTATAATACAACCAAAGGTGGCAACATTAGCTTATTCTAATCCATTATCTTGTATCCATTATCTTTAAATTGCCATAAATCAACCACATTACTAAGGTATGATATACAAAAATCCCACCTTTTTCATGTTAAATTACAAGTTCATACATTCAACCTAAGAATTGATTTAAATTAGGGAACTTATCAAATTCAAGTGTCATACCCGATGTTACCACATCATGATTAAAATAGGTACGGTTCATTCATATTACAAACGCAAGAAATTAAATTACATCTCCAAATGTCATTTAATTCCAATTGCATTATTTATTACAAAATCTCATTTCGATTAACTTAATTTGTTTAAAATAATTAACTTCCATTCCCAACTTAATTTAAATATGTATTTGAATACTATTGTTAAAATTCTTAACCATTCACAAAATTTATCATGTATTATTAATCCTCCGAGATTAACACCATTGATTCGAATCAATTTAATTAATTAAAAATAAAAAATTGTCGGGTTGCTACACCTCTTCAACCCCATGATGGAGCCATAACATCTTGACATAAGAAATGGTTCTACCTCGCAACACTTGCTCATTTGTGTCCAAAATCTTCACTTGTCGCTCCTTTTAATAAATATCGTCCTCAACTCGTAACTTCGCCCAATTGAGAACATGTGAAGGATCCAGTTCTTATTTTCGTAACATGAAAATATGGAAAACATTATGCATTGGCAATAATTGTGGAGGGAAGGCGATATGATAAGTCACTTCTCCAATTCTCTCAAGGATCTCAAACGGCCCAATGTAACGCGGCGATAACTTCCCACTCCTACTAACCTCATCAAGCCCTTACGTGGTGAGACCTTTAAGAACACATGGTCTTCCACTTCAAACATCAGGGGTCCCCTTCTTCAATCGGCGTAGCTCTTCTAATGACTTTGGGCCATCACTAAACATTTGCGAATGAAGGTGATCTTCTCAGTGATTTTAAGTACTAGATCTGGTCCCAACATGGCTATTTCTCCTACGTCGATCTAAAAAATCGGTGACCTACAAGGTCTGCCAGACAAGGCCTCAAATGGTGCCATCTCAATAATGGACTAACAACTATTGTTGTATGTCAACTCCAACAAAGGAAAATGGTCCTCCCAACATCCATGAAAATCTAGCACGTAAGCCATCATGTGCTCTAAAATCTAGATAGTGTGCTCAAACTGACCATCCGTTTGAGGATGAAAGACAGTGCTAAAGAGTAAGCTTATCCCCAAGGACAACTGTAGGCTCTACCAAAAATGCGATGTGAATTGAGGGTTTCAATCAGAAACAATGGATACCAGCACTCCATGGAGTCCAACAATCTCGCTGACATATAACCTGCTAAGCTTATCCACTAACTTAGTCATTTGGATAGGAAGAAAGTGCGCTGATTTGGTCAACCTTTCTACCACAACTCAAGCGGCATCGTGCCCCTTTGACAACCTTAGAAGTCCTCAAACAAAATTCATCATGACGTTCTCCCATCTCCATTTCGACACTAGTCATGGCTGTAACAACCCCGCTAGTTTTTTATGTTCGGTCTTCACCTACTGGCAAGTAAGGCATCGAGAAACAAAAAGAGCCACATCATTCTTTATCCCTTTTCACCAAAACTGGTGATGCAAATCATGATATATTTTGGTCCCACCTGGATGTACCGCAAGGCGAGAATGATGAAACTCATGTAGTACCTCCTTGTGACATGATTTTGGCCCAAAAAGTCGCCCATAAAATTTTAAATTTTGACCAAGGTGTAAGGTTCATCCCTTGGTGTCCTTGCTACTCACAGCACGACCACGAATTATTTGAGCCTCATTATCCTGCTGCTATGCGTCAACAGCACAATTGAGAAGAGTAGGTTATAAACCCTTTGTAAACACCATAGCATACTCATCAGCCTTAGTAAGATGTAAATCGAACTCTCCAACCTCCCCAAGCATATTTCACTCAAGAACGGCTACATGGGCTAAGGAACTAAGAGATTTCCTGCTAAGAGCATTGACCACCACAGTGTCCTTTTTCCCAAATCCTGTTCCGTGATTTGAACTTCCAAATTTAACTCTAAAACTTAGTCTATTTTAAAAATTGTCATTTCCCAAACGTAAGAATATTTGAAGTGTAAGAATATTAAAAATTTTAGTAGGGGTTTCTCTATTTTTTAGAGTATCCCATATATAACAATTTGTTATTGGAGGCAAAACTGCTAAGATCATTGTTTTTGCAAGTAATTTTTGATAAAAAAATTAACTGGACGGGCAAATGCCGAAATGGGCTCCAAATAAAAAAATTTGACGTCGAACGATCAAAACAAAGCCCATGCAACCAAAGTTAATTTAGAAGAATACCTTTTGTCGATCGATTCTTCAACTACGATTTGATTTCAAGTTGAAGCTTCTATCAGATATTCTACTGTATTCCCTTACGCGATCCTTGAACGTAGTGTGGGCTACGATCCTCTGAGAACTCGTACCGACAAAATCCTGATATATTTAAATCTTGAAAGACAAAAATAATATCATAATATTAATGATATAAAATCATTAAAAACTTATTCAGCATACCCGCAAATATATAGGGCTACAATAGGGACCTGTGGAGTAATTATGAGTTAGGCTTCCAGTTGAACACAAACACCTACTAGAGGTTACTGCAATTATGGAAAGACATGCAGCGATTTCTGCAATTTTCATAATACACTGAATTATAGTTCACACCACTAAAGAACTATTATTGCACTCTGACCAATAATCTCAAAACTTTCTTACATCGAGCCCATGTTATTAAATGCTTACCATTTCTCCCCACGTTAAGATTCTCGATACCCGTCAATTAAATTTAATTACTAAAAATTTAATTTAATTAGCATCTTGATATTCTTTAAACCCTTCCGCTTAACTTATTTGACCGTCGGATATTTAAATCCACCTGCAGAGTTTCGCCGGATCAAAACTTATAAACATCCTTAAAGGGGTTTCGTCAATCTCGATCTTTCGGGACGTAGATTCCGTCAGTAATTAATATTTGCCATATAAATAATACCGCTATCCAACTCACTGAAAATATAGACCCATATAAGATCGCACCCTCTAATGAATTAAAATAACAAATATTAAACATATGCAAATCAATAATTATTTTGGATTAAGAGAATAAGCACTATTCATAATAACTATAGGGTGTGAATTAATTTATATAGTTAGTAGTCAGTACAAAATTAATTACCCCAAATGTCTCGTTCAATACACACAATGTGTACTGGCACAGAGAGTTAGAACAATAGACGACGCTATTATCTATTCTCCGTAACCAAGACAGGCCTACCAAAACTCTGTATTACAGTTGTACCGATGGTATGTCCATTTTCATCTAAACTGTGAACGTAAAACTTATATTCTACAAGAACCTAAAATCTGATCTTCTATGTGTAAGTCGTACTCTACACACCAGATTAAATACTATACAAAATATCGGACATCCATGCATATTAAAGAAATGGTTTACATATATTACTCATAAAGATTCTCATAAAATAACAAATAATGGTTTGTAAGATAATGGTTTTCAGTATATCAACTCTAACATTATCCCACTTATACTCAAAACCATGCTGCCATACATCTAACACCCATGCCCTCTACATGACTATCATAAGTCTTAGCCAGAAAGCTCTTTATAAAGGATCCGCAAGGTTATCTCCTGATGTAAACTCTATGTCTGACTGAAAATCTGAGTCTGTGTTCCCCAAAGTTACTAGGTTGTCTACCTGATAAACCAACATATAATCCTTAGTCCGTTTTAGGTACTTGATTATATTCTTTACCGCAATCCAATACTCCTATCCGGAGTTAGACTGATATCTGCTAACCATGCCAACGACAAAGCAGATGTCAGGTCTAGTGCAATGCATAGCATATATGAGGCTTTCTATTGCCGAAGCATAAGAAACTGCATTCATCCTCTCTATCTCATCAGGTGTTCTAGGCCATTGATCCTTGGATAAAGTGATTCCATGCCTAAAAGGGAGAAACCCTTTCTTGAAATCCTGCATGCTAAAATGAGCAAGAATATCATCGATATATTTTGCTTGTGATAAGTCCAACATCCTTTGTTTTTAATCTCGCACAAGCTGTGACACCCCGTTCCCCGGGCATGTCGGGACATAAGTAACTATGAATAAGAGACATATTCTAGCCGAACATTCATAATTATATATGATAATTAATACATCATTAATGGTTCATAATTTGTTCCGAATACTTAATAATTACAGTCATCTAGAAATTTTAACAAAAGTTACATCATGTCCGTGAAAAAGTGAACAAAAGATCAAAAAAGAGACGTCCTATGTCTTCAAACTGCGTTGTTGGGATTATCCTATTCCTGCCACACTCCCCCTTCTTCAGAGTCTCATTCTTTAACAAATGCGCCTTCCTCAAAACGTTCTCTTCTTCACCTGTGGCATAAATGCCATGAGCCGGAGCCCAGAAGCAAATTTCCTAAATCGTCTAACAAACTCCCGACAAGATATTCTACAATACATATCATATAATACCCAATGCAAAGTTAAGGGAACAAAGATATAGGCTAGTTATTATTTTCAACAGGATGAGCACATATAAGAACTGAAATGTGAGTGCGTGATGCAGATGAATGCAATGCGAATGCCCAACCTAGGCTACTTCTAGAATAGTATCTTGAATTCTACGCCGGGAATTACATAGTAGACTTGATGGTATATTGATCACTTTAACCTATCCTAGCCTCGTTGCGAATAGTAAATGCATCACCGGGCGTCATGCCACAGCTATTTTACTCAATGGCAACGGCATGGGGGCGAGCCTACCAGTTTTATCCATCCTTATTCGGGCCGACAATCCCCACCTTAAGCACTAGAATGCTCGTTAAGCGTCAACCCAAAGTCTAATTAGAGCTAGTGATGATCCCATGGTGCCTAAATCCTCATTTTATAATAAAATCTCCAATTTAATATCACATTTGGCAACCAGGGATGCCCTAGATCCACAATCACTGAATAATTGATTTTTATGTCACCAACCTAATTATAAATCAACCAATCAAATTTTGAGTAACACCATTACATTCCCGTATGTTAAGCTCTCGTACACCAACGTTCCCGATCACGACGGCGTATAGCGGGCGTTCGGCTCAAGACGTGGCACGGCTCAGGACATAACACAACTCAGGATGTATATAACCCAAAGTCAATCATATCTGACACGATAATCTGAATGGCACCATTACGTTTTCGTACGTTAAGCTCTTGTATATCAGCGTTCCCGATCACTGTGGCATATAGCGGCAGTTCAGCTCAAAACGTGATACAGCTCAAGACATAACATGGCTCAGCACGCACATGGCCCAAAGTCTACATATCAATATAATAACCCGAATGGTACCACTACATTCCCGTACGTTAGGTTCCTGTTCATCAGCGTTCCCGATCACAGCAGCGTATAGCGGCTGTTCGGCTCAAGACGTGATACGGCTCGAGACATAACACAGCTCAAGACGTATATGGCCCATTGTCAACACCCCCATCAACAAGGACTCTCTAATCATGATATTATTCCAAACCCTCCACCCTTATCCAATAATTTACGCACAAAACCCAACCCATAAGATGCCCAAAGTGTAATGCATTGATGCTTATGGTACAACAACTCGTATCTTGAAGTACAACTTAACAATAACATGGTATGAAACTAAACATGGCATGATGTACAAACCAATATAACATAAAGTACAAGTCTTTAAAGAAGAAGGTACAACTCACCAAAGCATAGAGTACAATCATGCGAAGCATAACCACAATTTAAGCGACATAGAATCGAACCATTAGCATGAGTTCATTTTATCAAATGCATCATTTTCATGCACTAATTACTCACAAAGTTCATATCAGGTTCACACACTCAAGTCTCATAAGTAACATCATTCAAACACTTAGCAAATTTTAGGTTCAAGTTTTAATTGCTAGTTTTAAATTTACCACTGCATTTTGAAATACTTACACATAGATTTAACTTCTGATATTTTAACACCAATTAGATAAAAGTATTTTCTATAACTTTAATGTTTATCACTAAGGTCAAACCCTTCAGCACTTTACAGAGAAAATCTTAGAAATTGGGCCTCCATTGGCCACGATTTTGGGGCATCAAATCAAGGGGTCTAGGTCTTAATTTTGGTGAGCTTATATATTAAGGTTTCCCCTACAATTTTCATGTTTTGAGTTAGGGCAAGTTATTTGTAAAAATTTTGAGATTTTGGGCAATTTTAAAAGAGGGTTCAGTCAGCCTAAAAGGGGCCTGCAGAGTGTGTTTTTAACAGAGAATGTTTAAAACCTTTGGGGTACCATACGAGGGTATTTTGAGCTGATTTTTTCTCAGTAATTATTTTAATATGTTAGATACAAAGTTTGTGTTTACCACTTTTGTATTTGGCTTCAAAACAATTAGGTTTTAAGTCTCACAAAAAGGTGTGACAAAGAGGTCGGTCAGTCACTAAACCTCAACAGTGACTTTGGGAAGTGTTTTGACCTACCAACACTTCATATTTTTTACTCATTTTTGGTGGACAGAAAGATAAATGTGGCCTCTACAAGGTTTCTGTTTTGAACTAAGTTCGGTTCTCATTCTAACTTAAGGTTTTTAGGTCTGCAACTCATAGTGGTCAAGATCTGACACTCTTTGAAAAAAATGATATATCTGGAGTTCTACCCAACGAAATCACTTCAAACAAATTTTGTATGAAATATAACTCACAAATCTAGATCTGGACACAAAAATTACTGTAAGAAAATTTTTCTACATTTATTTATGATTATTTAAATTTGGTGACAAAAAGTGGGTAAGTCCAGAAAATCAGTCTACTTAGGGTTTCGATTGCCTTGCTTATGTTGTGTACATTTGTGACCTATTTTCTTTGCATGCATGTTATAAGCTCACATAAATCAAAAGTTCATAACATGTTTAGGTCATAAAACTCAAAGATACACACATGCAAATACATACAAAGCTTTCTCATACATAAGCAGTCCCTAATCAATCCTACGACGCCTTTTTGACTCATTCTTTGTTATATTTTGTTAGGGTTTGTTATAGAGATGGATTGAGGGGTATCTTGGGGGAGAATATCAGAAGGTTTAAAGGAGTTGCTTACCTCTTTTGATGCTTAAAATGTTGAGGAATGAGTGGACTTAGCTTCAATGCTTCTCCTTAGACCTTTCCTCCTTCTCTCCTCCTTCTTTCTTTTTCTCTCCTTTTTCTGTTAAGCTCTTGGAGAACACTAAGAACACTCACTATTCTGGACTCTCTCCCTCTTATTGCCGAAATACATGAAGGAGATGGGGTGTGTTTGGCCTTTATTTTATAGAAGGGCATGTAGTGGACCTAATGATGCTAATTGAGATAATTTTGAATTTTTCTAATTTGTGATTTGTTGCATGGTGGGTGGATCTCTTTTTAAAACAATTTGAAATCTGAATTTTGCAGATGGGAAGAGAGGAATTCGTCTAAGGGACTGTTTCGTTGGGTTATGTGCTCAATTTTTTCTTTAATTGCTTAATTTGGTGGTATTTTGGCACTATATTGTTTAAGAAAGTATTTTTTTAAAATTAATTTGATGTATCTTTTTGGTATTTTAACATACTAAAATGAATTATTTTAGTATTATTATTATTATTATTATTATTATTATTTATAAAAATATTGGCAACAATTAATTGTTTAAATGTAGATAATTAAGCTACTTTAAGCTACTTTGACTATATGTGACTTTTTGACTTATTGAAGCGTGTAAGAATTTTAATAATGATTTGTTTACCTTTGTTGGTCTATAATATTACATTTTTATGTATATTACTTGTATAAAAAGTCTTGGGTTATAATAATACTTAATTTATACAATTTTTTTTTATTTTAAGCTTTAAAAGGAAAAAAAGTCACTTTTTGGGCACAAACTCCAATGAGGCCGGCCACTAAGGCCATTTTTGTCATTTTTTGATATTATTTGGTCTTTTATTAATTAATTGTATATAAATATCTAATTTTGAGTGTCCATGTATCAAATTTTGAATTTTTTAGACTTTTTACTGTACTATGGGCAAAATGGTCATTTGACCCTAGTTATGAGAATTTTTAATTTTTAATTTAATATTTTATTTTTTTTACTTAATTTAAGCTATTTCGACACTTTTCTAAGTGTTAGGG
Organism: Heliamphora exappendiculata; assembly: GCA_034768845.1. NCBI lineage: Eukaryota > Viridiplantae > Streptophyta > Magnoliopsida > Ericales > Sarraceniaceae > Heliamphora > Heliamphora exappendiculata. The sequence continues at coordinate 20,612 of JAOTRH010413643.1, forward strand.
TTTTACCTCTGAGTATTTAGTCTTTTTATGAATTTCGGGTCAAATTAGGATTTTTGGGCTAATTAGGGTTTCTTCTATTCATGTAGCGATCTAAGTTCTCACCGTCTATTCGTCGCTAATACTAAGGTTTGAGCTGAGTTGTTATAATCTAGGTGGTTACTACTAGGGTCTGGACCGGGGTGTTACAATACACATCAGAATAAACCATTTTCAACGGTTCTTTAACTCTATAACCTTTGGTCGAAAAGGGCCTCTTGGTCATCTTACCCTCAAAGAAAGATTCACAGACTGAAAGTGTCTCCACTTTCAATAAACTCAAAGGTACATCTGTTACTAGTATGTTTATCCTTTTTAGATAAATATGACCCAAGCGTAAGTGCTAAAGAAACGTTTGGTTCATTAAAGAATGAAACTTGCTCTTATATGGTAAAGTAGATGTGTTATTCATTTTAGTTAGTTACAGTGTAGGAGAGATAAGAGATACAACACACAAATTATCCACCAATGTACCAGAACAAATAAAATATTTATTTTTCTTCAAAACGACAGAGTCACCAAAATGAACAGAATATTTGTCTTTTATTAAACTCGAGACTGAAAATAAATTTCTTCTAACTGAATATACATAAAGACAATTTTTTAGAAGTAGTATCCTATCTCTACTACTGCAACTGCAGTCACCCTTGTATTATTGCCCATGAGTAGGTAGATTTCTCCATCATTAAGCTGCATGGTTTCTTGGAACCCCTGCAAAGAATTACAGATATAATTAGTGATTTCTGTATCTACACACCAGGTACTAGTAGATAACACTGCTAAACATGTTTCAACAACCAGTGAACAGATATTATCTTGTTTGTTTTGCTTACTGAGAAAAACTGGACACTGTTTTTTTCAATGCCAAAACTGGTTACAGTGATAGTACTTGTCTCTCGGCTTCTTCACACCAGTTTTTGGTCCCTTAACTGCTTTTAGACTTGTGTTTTTCTGTGTCTGAATATTTTTTTTTCTTACCTTTCGATTTAAAGGAAGAATCCTTCTCAACCACATACACAGAACCCGGCTTCCTAAGAACATCCTGGGATGCTTGAAGTTCCTTAAGAAGTTTTGCCAGTGAGTAGCTGAGCTTATTCATAGAATAATTCAGGAAGAGTTGCTTAAAACTTTCAAGCAGTGACTAAAAGATAATATCGACCTGGGTTTTTCTGTCAATTTCAGCTCTAAGGATCTCTAGTTTATTAACAAGACTGATCATCTTTAGAATATGATCCCTAACTAGTGTATCTTCAGCCATATTTGCATTCATTAGAGATCTCATGGCCACCTGCCTAGCAGCACAATTTTGATCTCCAAACATTTCTTTGAGGTTCATCATCATATCATAGGCACTAGGTATAGACTGATGCTGATACTGTAAAATATTTGACATTGAAGCCAAAATATAACAGCGAGCATCTGATCAGCTTTCTGCCACTTCTAATGGGCCTAGGTTTTTCTTTCTGTAGCCCCCTCATCTGGTACTGGTGGACATATCTCAGTTTAAACAAACTTGTAATCTTCAATAGTTAATATAATGTCCAAATTCCTTTTTCAGTCAACATAGTTTGGTCCCGTAAGTTTGTTTTCTTTGAGAATGGAAACTAGTGGGATGAAAGCCATTTTAATTCTGAGAATCACATAATTAAAATACTGTTAATTATGATGAGCAAAATTTTGAATTCATTTTAATTTGATTTCCTCTACCATTTTAAAATTAATTCACCAGCAGCCTGGTAATCTGAGAATAGCATGCCTCGTTGGGAGACGTCTATTATCCTTCATAAGACCAGACATGCCAATTGTCTTTGATTTTACTATCTAGGCAACTGACCATGCCAAGTAAAATTAAATAGCTGACATAATTTCGATCCAATATATAATAGCAGTGACTCAGTTGGAGATGATACTATTATATACAGTTAAGTATTAATCATCACATAATTTCAAATTAATTGCTTTGCAATGAACACTTCAGTTGGAGAAGTGATCCACACTAACAATTATCTAGAATTATCCCTAAAGGAGGTTTGTATTGGCGATACCATAATTAATCTGTCCGTTAGGGAGGAAGGCCTTACTGCCGACACGTAGGGTTTAATTGCATCGCCTACAAATTGATGTTGGAAATCGCGGGATTTATCTTTGAATAAATTCTCTCTTCCATTTAGATTTTTAAAATATTTTTTAGAGTTATAAAAATTCGTTTAATTAAAATAAATTTATTAATTTCAAAAGCTACACGCTCTGAAAGAATCAAACATTTTTCCGTGTACACGATTCCAAAGATTCTGATTTATCAAACCATCTTTTCGTGATTAAATGCGTACCAAATAAAATTTAATAAATACATAATTTTTCCTATAGTTTTTCAGCTAAGGTAGTGATTAAAGACATTTATTTATTTTATTTTTTGTTCTATATTTTTTTAAAAATAATAATTTATTTTGATTAAATAATTTTTTATTTAATTAATTCAAAATTTAGAATTAATTCTTACGTTTTTTTTCTTCAAGATATCTAATTTTATAAAAAAATCATCTTAAACGTAATATTTTTAAAAAAATAAAATATCTAAAGTTTTTTTATTTAATTAAAATTAATTAATTAAAAAAATTTAATTTAATTTTCTATTAAAAAATATTATCAAAGTAGTTAATAAAAAATTAAATACAAGATAAATAAAAATTATCTTAATTTTATGATCCATCTAAAACTCTAAAGAGTTTCAGTATCTTGTTTAAGATAAACTTTCAGTTTGGATAAACACCCAAACATTGTTTGGGTTGGAATCCGGCGCTACCCTTGTTTGCTTTGGAAACTTGCGGTTTTTGCGCCTGAATTGGAATGGAAACCGGTTCTTGCTTTTTGGAATTAAAACCACTGTTTGTGATTGGAATCACAGTGATTATGCGCTTGGAATCCGCCTGCTATTGGGACGCTTGGGAATTGTGCCTTTTGGACTTGCTGGAAACCACAGCTTGGAGCTTGCGTGTTTGGCTGCTGCTTGGACTGTTTGAAATTTTTTTTTTTAACTTTAGGGCGCTGCAGCAGCGCCTGCTTTTTATGGGAAACTGATTTCCTTTCTTCTTGGGAAAACCATCGAAGCCTGCTCACCTTTTGGAAAAACTGCTGCATGAAACAGCCTTGCGAGCGCTGTTTGGCAAAACCATGAAAAATCCCAAGTGTTTGGAAATTGTGGCATGGGCATTGCTGCCATGCTTTTGATTGGGACGCCGCTTGGAAGAAATGCAACGCTGCCCAAGGCAGCGTTTGGCTGCTGTGGCAGAACTGGTTTGATTTTTTTTAAATTTTATTTAACCATAAAAATTTTTGGAGAAAAAAAATATTACAAAGCAATAAAAAAAATTTATTCGTGGCTAAAACCACCGGAACCACCGCCGGTTGCCGTTGTCATCCACCGCCAATATTCTTCCATACCTGTTCTTATTTTTTCTTTCTAATAAATTAGAAAAAAAACATAAATAATATAAAAATTTTAATCAATCAATCACGGTCAACCCTCGCGTTTAAAAATAATAATTAATCATCATCTACACATTGAATCAAACATAAAAATAAATTATGATCATAAAATTGAAATTTAGAACGCATTCAAGTTACCAATAGTTCTAAAACTACTTGGCTCGATAAACAATAAACAAAAAATAAAACGGCTCTGCTACCAATTTATTGGAGGCAAAACTGCCAAGATCATTCTTTTTGCAAACGATTTTCGGTAAAAAATTTAACTGGACGGGTAAATGCCGAAACAGGCTCTAGATAAAAAATTTTAACGTCGAACGATCAAAATAAAACCCGTGCAACCAAAGTTAATTTCGAAGAATACCTTTTGTCGGTCAATTCTTCAACTACAATTTGATTTCGAGTTGAATCTCCTATTAGATCTTCTACTATATTCCCTTACGCGATCCTTGAACGAAGTGTGGGTTACAATCCTCCGAGAACTCGTACCGGTAGAACCCCGATATATTTAAATCTTAAAAGACAAAAATAATATAATAATAATAATAATAATATAAAATCATTAAAAAATGATTCAGCCTACCCGCATATATATAGGGTTATAGCAGGGATCTGGAGAGTAATTATGAGTTAGACTTTCAGTGGAACATAAACACGTACTAGAGTTTTCTGCAATTATGGAAAGACATGCAGCAGTTTCTGCAATTCTCATATAACACTGAATTACAGTTCACACCACTAAAGAACTATAATTGCACTCTGACCCATAATCTCAAGATCTTCGTGCATTGAGCTCCTGTTATTAAATGCTTACCATTTTTCTCCACGTTAAAATTCTCGATACCCGCCAATTAAATTAAATTACTGACAATTTATTTTAATCGGCATCTTGATATTTCTTAAGCCATTTCACTTAATTTATTTGACCGCTGGATCATTAAATCCACCTGCAGAGTTTGGTCTAGTCAAAACTTATAAGCATCCTTAAGGGAGTATCATCAATCCCGATCTTTCGGGATGTGAATTCTGTCAATAATTAATATTTACCATATAAATAATACCGTTATCCAACTCACCGGGAATATAGACCCATATAAGATCGCACCATCTAATGAATCAAAACAACGAGTATTAAATATATATAAATTAATAATTATTTCAAGATTAAGAGGATAAGTACTATTAATAATAACCTTAGGGTGTGAATTAATTTATATAATCAGTACAAAATTAATTACCCCAAGTGTCCCGTTCAATATGCATGAAGTGTACTAGCACAAAGAGTCGGAACAATAGACGACGCTATTATCTATTCTCCGTAACCAAGACATGCCTACCAAAACTCTGTGTTACAGTCATACCGATGGTATGTCCATTTTCATATAAACTGTGAACATAAAATTTATATTTTGCAAAAATCTAAAATTTGATATTCTGTATGTAAATCGTACTCTACACACTAGATTAAATACTATACAGAATATCGGATATCCATGTATATCAAAGAAATGATATACATACATTCCTCCTAAAAATTCTCATAAAATGAAAAAATTAATTTTATTAAAATAAAACTAAATACTAAAAATAATGATTTTTAGTGTACAAACCCTAACACATGTCAACTCAAACAATACAGTGTATATACTCAGGCTCAGCCTGGTTCTTGAATCTCAATCACAATTCAAACCATTAAATAACTACTGATTTCCATATTAATGTAATTTTATCACATCAATCTAACTCTCAACACCATTCCTTTCATTCACAAATTTTTATTCTTCTTTTAACATTTCAAAACATGAGACTTAGGGATGATAATTTTTCCCGCTCCGCCCCCGCCCCATTTTGTAGGGTTTTTTTCTCCCCCGATAACAAACGGGGTGGGGACGGTATTTGCTCTCCCCGTCCCGTTTTTCCCGCCCTGCCCCCGATTACAAAAAATATATATATTTTAAATATTAATATATGTATAAAATATATATTTTATAAATATAATAAGTTCAAAATATTAAAATATTATATTTATCAATACTATTTTTTTTATTTTGTATATTTAGTTATATTAATTCATCAGCTATTATTTTTATATATTACATTATTTATAATTTTTATTAATATTACTATTTTAAACCTTAAAAATTATACCCAAAATATTTTCGGCCCCGTCCCGTTCCCCGCTTCTTTCCCCCGTCCCCGCTCCGATCAAATAGGAGACGGGGATGGGGGAACTAATTCCATGTTCCGTCCCGCCCCATTACCATTCCTAATGAGACTAATGATCCACCGCATGAAACCTAAATAAATAAATAGATATATATGCATGATTCCTTACAAGCAACCAAATATCTATCAAGGTCATTACAAATTTTAAATAACTGATGCATTGCTTGAATTGCAAACTACAAATATCTATCATCCTTCTTCTACTTTAACCCATAATCAAACTTTGTGTCTTGTCTCATCCATCACATGTTAAACCTGTAAAATATTTAATGCAACCAGCGTGAGCTGAACCTCGTAGAATAAAGACTAAGAAAAGTACAATACATAACTTGTAAGGTGTGGATGAGTAAGATATGTTGCAACAATCTTCAATTATTTTTTTGTTTTCTTATTTCATAACTCACGCACCCCATTTGATGTAAATTTTAAAGGTAGTATTGATGCGTTTTGATTTCTTAACTTCAAAATCTTTGGCTCTTCCAATTTTTAAGGTTGTAATGTTTGACTCTTCAAAATCATTGATTTCTTAACTTCAAAATCTTTGACTCTTTCTTAACTGCCAAGATCATTATTTTTGCAAACGATTTTTGGTAAAAAATTAACTAAACGAGCTCCAAATAAAACTTTTGATGAAGAACCAAAGTTAATTTAGATGAATACATTTGGTCGATCTATTCTTCAACTACGATTAGATTTCGAGTTGAAGCTCCAGTCAGATCTTCTACCGTATTCTCTTATGCGATCCTCGAACGTAGTGTGGGTTACAGACTACCGAGAACTCGTACCGGCAGAATCCAGATATATTTAGTTTTGAGAGATAAAATATAATATATCAATGATATGATATCAAACTGATTCAGCCTACCCGCATATATATAGGGTTACAGTAGGAACATGAGGAATAATTATGAGTAAAACTTCCAGTAGAACACATATACCTACCAGCGGTTTCTACAATTAAGGAAAGACGTAGTGATTTTTGCAATTTCCATAAAATACTGAATTACAGTTCACACCACTAAAGTTAATTTAAATGAATACCTTTCGTCAATCTATTCTTCAACTACGATTTTATTCTAAGTTAAAACTCCAGTCAGATCTTTTACCGTATTTTCTTATGCCATCCTCGAACGCAGTGTGGTCTACAAACTATCGATCCTCGCATATATATATATATATATATATGCCTGTCTTGGTTACAGAGAACAGATAATAGCGTCGTCTATTGTTCCAACTCTCTTTACCAGTACACTTTGTGTGTACTGAACAGGACATTTAGAGTACTTAATTTTATACTGACTATATAAATTAATTCACATCACAAGGTTATTATGAATAGTGCTTATTCTCTTAATCCTAAAATAATTATTGATTTGTATATATTTAATATTCGTTGTTTTGATTCATTAGAAAGTGCGATCTTATATGGGTCTATATTTCTGGTGAATTGGATAACGGTATTATTGATATGGCAAATATTAATTATTGATGAAATTTACGTCTCGAATAATCGGGATTGATGATACCCCCTTAAAGATGCTTGTAAGTTTTGACCGGACCAAACTCTGCAGGTGGACTTAATTATTTAGTGGTCAAATAAGTTAAGCGAAAGAACTTAAGGAATATCAAGATGCCGATTAAATTAAATTGTCAGTAATTAAATTTAATTGGCGGGTATCGAGAATCTTAACGTGGGGAGAAATGGTAAGCATTTAATAACAGGAGCTCAATGCAAGAAGGTCTTGAGTTTATGGGTCATGGTGCAATTATATTTCTTTAGTGGTGTGAATTGTAATTTAGTATTTTATGAAAATTGCAGAAACTACTGCGTCTTTCCATAATTGCAAAAACCGCTCGTATGTATGTATGTTCCACTTAAAGTCTTACTCATAATTATTCCGAAGGTCTTTGCTGTAACCCTATATATATGTGGGTAAGCTGAACCAATTTTTAATAATTTTATATCATTATTATTATGATATTATTTTTTTCTTTCAAGACTTAAATATATCGGGGTTCTGTCGGTATGAATTCTTGGAGAATCATAACTCACACTACGTTCGAGGATCGCGTAAGAAAATACAGTAGAAGATCTGATAGGAGTTTCAACTCAGAATCAAGTCGAAGTTGAAGAATAGATCGACAAAAGATATTATTCTAAATTAACTTTGGTTACACGGGTTTATTTTTTATCGTTCTACGTTAAAAAATTTATTTGGAGTCCGTTTCGGTGTTTGCCCGTCCAATTAATTTTTTATCGAAAATTATTTTTAAAAATAATGGTCTTGGTAGTATTGCCTCCTGCAAATTAGTATTAGAGCCGTTTTGTTTTTTGTTTACGGTTTCGGGGGTTGGGTAGATTTAGAACTGTTGCTAACTTTGTTTTGCAGGCGTTCTAATCTCGATTTTATGATCATCATTTTTTTCATGTTTGATTGAATGCGTGAATGATGATTTATTATTTAATTTTTATTCACGGGGGTTGACCGTGATAGATTAATTGATTGTGAACTCTACGGAGGCATAGGATCAATGTAAAAATTATTTTTTAATTTTTAATTTTTTTATGTTATCAAAATAAAATAAAGAGATAGTTACACTTACCTCCCTTGAAATTTAACCTTATTACAGGGACTTCCTATGTGCTCTCTGAAATTACACTAACCTCCCTTGAGATTTAATTTTTAACATCAATTGTACCAAACTGTTAAAATTTTCGTTAAAATTTAACGAAAATCGCCTCTTCTACCCTAAAATCACCATTCAAACCACATTTTTCCCCCAAAATCACCATTCTCACTCCAAAATCACCTTTTAAACCACATTTCTCCCCCAAAATCACCATTTCCACCCCAAAATCACTATTCCCAAAACCACCATTCCGTTGAAATTTGGGGTGGGAATGGTGGTTTTGGGAGGAGAAAAGTGGTTTGAAAAGCAATTTTGGGATGGGATTGGTAATTTCTGTTAAATTTTAACGAAAATTTTAACAGTTTGGTGCAATTGATGTTAAAACTTAAATCTCATGAGAGGTTAGTATAATTTCAAAGACTACAAAAGAGATCTCTGTAATAAATTTAAATATCAGGGGAGGTAAGTGTAATTATCTCTAAAATAAAAAAATTAAAAAAAAAACAAGAAGAACGAAGAACACTGTTGCGCCAGAACAATTTCGGTTTCATCCAAACAGTGTGTTGATCCAAAAAGGTGTGTTGATCTTCAAGCAAAAGCTACGGCAATCCAAAGCAAACCTCCGATTATATCCAAACAACCGCAGATTCCACAGAAAGCAACGCCACACGGGTTCCCAAGCCTCAACAACAGTGGCTTTTCAATTCCATCCAACACAGGCACAATTCCGAACAGTTGGTTTGTGGAAGAAGGTGCTGGTTTGTGGAAGCAAAAGAAGTCGCCGGTTTCCACAGCAAATCCGTAACAGTGCTTGTTTCAATAAAGGTGCACTGTTTCGGTTTCTTCTCCAGCAGCGCCGGTGTCCCAATTTGGAGCAATTCCCAAGCTGTTTTCCACCAAACACAGCCTTATGCTGTTTTCAAAAAAGCAAGCAGCAGCAGTGATTTGTGTCCCAAACAAACAGTAAAAGCAAAGCTGCCAAACGCAGCACTGTTCTAGCGGCGAGTGTGATTCCAAGCAATTCGCAAACAGTGGCGTCCTAAGCGGTTTTTGTGCGGCTATGGATTATCAAATAAAATCAAGGTCTCCAAATACTACTTGGACACATCAAGCTAATTCAGATTAGATTTTTAAAATTTATCTTTTAAACAGGAGATTGAAACTCTTTAAAATTTTAAACGGATCATAAAATCGTAAATTTTTTATTATATCTTGTATTTAATTTTTTATTAATTGCGTGAATGAGATATATATTGGTTTTATTTATCCTGTTAATTTAATTAATTTGGATATTCGATTTTAATTAAAATATTTTGTATTGAAAAATAAAATTAAGTTTTTTTAATTAATTAATTAAATAAAAAAAATTTAGATATTTTTTTTTACAAAATATCACGTTTAAGATATTTTTTTAATTCGAATATCTTGGAAAACGTAAAAATTAATTCTGGATTTTGAATTAATTAAATAAAAAAATATTTAATCGAAATAAATTATTATTTTTTAAAAAATGTGAAATGAAAAATAAAATAAATAAATATCTTTAATCACTACCTTAACTGAAAAACTAAAAGAAAAATTGTGCATTTATTAAATTTTATTTGTTACTCATTTAAACACGAAAAAGTAGTTTGATAAACCAGAATCTTTAAAATCGTGTACACGGAAAGGTGTTTGACTCTTTCAGATCGTGTGCCTTTCGAAATTAATAAATTTATTTTAATTAAATGAATTTTTATAGCCTAAAAATGTTTTTAAAATCTAAGTGGGAGAGAAAAATTATTCGTAGATAAATTTCACGGTCTCCATCACCAGTTTGTAGGCGATGCAATTAAACCCTACGTGTCAGTAGTAAGGGCTTTCTTCCCAATGGACAGATAAATTGCGGTATCGCCAGTACAAACTTCTTTTAGGGATAATTCTGGATAATTGTTAGTGTGATCACTTCTGCAATTGAATGATTCATTGCGAAGTGATTAATTTGTGATTAGGTGATGGTTAACACTTAGCTGTATATAATAGTATCATCTCCAACTGAGTCACTGCTATTATATATTGGACCAAAATTATGTCAGCTATTTAATTTTACTTGGTATGGTCAGTTTTCTAGATAGTAAAATTAAAAGAAATTAGTCTGTCTGGTCTTATAAAGGATAGTAGACGTCCTCCCAACGAAACATACTATTCTCAGTTACTAGGTTACTGGAAAATTAATTTTAAAATGGTAGAGGGAACCAAATTAAAATGAATTTAAAGTTTTGCTGATCATAATTAATGATTTTTTTATTATGTAATTCTCAGGATTAAAATAAATTTTAACCCACTCACTTCAATACTCAATGAAAACAAACTTACGGGATCAAATTTTGTTAACTGGAAATATAACTTCAATACTCAAAGAAAATAAACTTACGGGATCAAATTTTGTTGACCGGAAATATAACTTGGATATACCTTTAACTACAAATGGTATTCCTTCAATACCAGAAAATGTGTCTGTTTCAGAAAAAAGTTTTTTCTCAGTGCCGAAAGCCATGAAGAAGTAAAAGGTTCAGAAACAGGGAGACACGATTTTTAGGGTAGTTAGTGGGCCACGAACTGGTGTGAAAAAATCGAAAGGCAGATGTTTTTACTACAACCAGACCCGACACTGAAAATAGCTACGTCCAGTATTTCTCAGAAGGCAGAATAAGCAGGGTAATTTCTGTTTGCTAGTTGTAGAAACATATTTAGTGGTTTTATCCACCGGTACTTGGTGTGTAGATACGGAAGCCACTAATTATGTCTGTAATTCATTGCAGGGGTTTTAGAAAATCTGACAACTTAGTGATGCGGAGATTTACCTGAATATGAAAATAAAACAAAGATAACAGCGGTTGTAGTAGAAGATGTCACTCTCAATTTTGAAAGAGATAGGATTTTAATATTGAGAGATTGTCTTTATGTACCTACCATTAGAAAGAACCTAGTTTCTATTTTTGGATTGGCTAAAGACGGGTATTTCGTTTATTTTAATAACTCTGTGGTTATTAAGGATAATAAACGGGTTATCTATTCGGGTACATTGGTGGATGATCTTTATGTTATTACTCCAATATCTCATATACTGCAACTGACTGAAATGAATATTACATCTATATTACCATATAAGAGAAAGTTTCCTTCTTTAATGAACCAAATGTTTCTTTGGCACTTACGCTTAGATCATATTAATCTAAAAAGGATAAACAGACTGGTAGCAAATGGGCCTTTGAGTTCATTGGAAGTGAAGGCACTTCTAGTCTGTGAATCTTGCTTAGAGGGTAAGATGACCAAGAGGCTTTTTTCGGCCAAAGGTTGTAGTGCTAAAAAATTGTTGGAGCTGGATCATTCTGTTGTGTGTGGTCCTATGATAATCCGGGCTAGAGGTGGCTTTGAGTACTTCGTTAGTTTCATTGATGACTACTCAATGTATGGATGCATTTACTTGATGCACCATAAATCTGAATGCTTTGAGAAATTCAAAGAATTCAAGGCAAAGACAGAGAAGCGTCTAGGTAAAAGTATTAAATCACTATGATCTGACCGTGGTGGGAAATACCGCTTTGGAGAGTTTAAGGATTACTTGTCATCAGAAGGGATTACATCCCAATTGATTGCACCTGGCACTCCACAGTAGAATGATGTAGCAGAAAGAAAGAATATGACTCTTATGGAGATAGTAAGGTCAATGATGAGTTATTCAGGTTTACCAGATTCATGTTAGGGACTCGCTTTAGAGACAGCGGCTTACATTCTGAACATGGTACCTTCTAAGTCGGTACCTTCTACTCCCATAGAATTGTGGACCGGGCGTAAGCCTAGTATGAAACACATTCAAATTTGGGGGTGTCCAGCACATGTACTGAAAGGGAACGCGGGTAAGTTAGAACCGATGACATAAGTATGTTTCTTTGTAGGGTATCCCAAGGTAATGAAGGGTGGTCTATTTTATAATCATAAAGATTAGAAGGTCATTGTTAGCACCAATGCCCAATTCTTGGAAGATGATTATACTATGGATCACAGGTCCAATATCAAAATTATTCTAGAAGAACTGAGAGAAAATACCAGTAGAACGGAAGAGGAACCATAAGTCACTGATATTTCATTACCTCGTCGTAGTGGGAGGATTATCGGGACATGTGCAAATCTAGAATAGGGTGCTAATGCACGGGGTTCAGATTCTGCACAACCTGTTACTGCTAGTATATAGACACAGGTAATGCCTCGTCGTAGTGAGAGGGTTGTTGATCAACCTAATCGGTATATGTTCTTGGGAGAGTCGTATGACAAGATCCCAACAGAACTAGATACCGAGCTCTGTAACTATAATGAAGCACTACAAGACAAAGATGCAGATATTTGACAAAGGGCTATGAATTCAGAGATGGAATATATATATTCCAATCAGGTCTGGAAACTTGTAGAACCACCTGAAGGGATAAAATCCATTGGATGCAAGTGGAACTATAAGAAAAGGAGAGGAGCAGACGGGAAGGTTCAAACCTTCGAAGCTAGGGTTGTTGTTAAAGGGTTCACTTAGAAAGAAGGGATCGACTATGAGAAAACCTTTTTACCGGTAGCCATGCTTAAGTCTATCCGAATTTTCTTATCCATTGATGCACATTTCGATTAGGAAATATGGCAAATGGACGTCAAGACAGCTTTCCTTAGCGAAAGTCTTGACGAGTGTATCTATATGATACAACCAGACGGATTCATTACAAAGGGCCTGTAGTACATGTTGTACAAGCTTAAGAGATCTATTTATGGACTTAAGCTGGCATCGAGGTCTTGGAACACTCAGTTTTATCAAGCTATAAAGTCTTATGATTTTGATCAAAGTCCGGATGAGTTCTGTGTATACAAGAAGCGTGACAGAAGCGTGGTGATCTTTCTAGTACTTTATGTAGATGATATCTTACTCATCGGAAACGACGCGGGGACATTAACTACGGTTAAAGTATGGTTATCTGGGTAGTTCCATATGAAGGGCTTGAGAGAAGCCGGTCACATCCTTGGGATCAAGCTTATGCGAGATCGAAAACAATGGATGCTGGGCTTATCACAAGCAAAGTATATCGATGATATCCTTACTCGTTTTAGCATACGGGATTCCAAGAAAGGGTTTCTCCCTTTTAGGCATGGAATTACTTTATCCAATGATCAGTGTCCTAAGACACTTGATGAGAAAGAAAAGATGAAGGCGGTTCCTTATGCTTTGGCAGTAGGAAGCCTCATGTATGCTATGCTTTGCATTAGACCTGACATCTGCTTTGTCGTTGGCATGGTTAACAGATATCAGTCTAACCCAGGGCAGAAGCATTGGACTACGATAAAGAATATAATCAAATACCTAAAAATGATTAAGGATTATACGTTGGTTTACTATGCAAATAGTCTAGTACCTTTGGGGTATACAAATTCAAATTTTTAGTCAGACATAGAGCTTACTCAGGAGACAACCTTGCTGATCCTTTACGAAGAGCTTACCGGTTAAGACATTTTGATGTCATGTAGAGGGCGTAGGAGTCAGATGTATAGCAATATAGTTTTGAGTATCAGTGGGAGATTGTTATGATTGGTATACTGAAAACCATGTTTTTAGTATTTAATTTTATTTTAATAAAATTAATTTTTTTATTTTATGAGAATCTTTATGAGCAATGTATGTATAT
>JAOTRH010414404.1:0-34662 GCA_034768845.1 Heliamphora exappendiculata
AAATTGTTGAAAGTTTAATAAAGATGTATTTTTTGGATCCCCGAGCATGTATTTTATTTCGGCGTTGGATATTCTCCCAACAAAGATGAGTTAATGGAAGAGTAAGGTCATCATTATAGAAAGGATTCATCGTCCATGTTTTGGGGGATTTAGGGGGGATAAGATGAGTTGATGTAAGAGTTGATGAAGGAGCCTCGTAATCATTATATGAGGATATCATGTTGGAGAGGAAAATCATGGTCCAAGTACTTAGAGATCTAGGTAAAGGATGAGTTGAAAATTTTTCTTCATCAATGGGGTAGGGCCCTCTCTCTTTTATTTTTATTTTTATTTTATTTTATTTTATTTTATGTATGTGTATATATATATACACACACACACATAATTAAGATTTTGTTAAATATTTGTATTTTGGCCCAATATGATATTTGAGTCAAGAAGAGATTTGAACTTAGTCTTGACATTCTTTGGGCTTTTAAAAGAAAGAGAGTATTTGAGTCAAGAAGAGATTTGAACTTAGTATTTGAGTCAAGAAGAGATTTGAACTTAATCTTGATATTCTTTGGGCTTTTAAAAGAAAGAGATTTGGGCTTGAACATATAGGGCTTAAAAGAAAAGTTATTGGGCTTTCATTTAATTTTGGGCCTTTATTGGTCTTTGGGGTTTTTATTAATTTTTGCTTTACTTGGTTTTAGTCTTTTTAAGTGTCTTGAGCTTCTAATGAAATTTGGCCTTACGAAAGATTTGGACTTTTTAATTAAGTCTAAGCCTTACTTGGGTTTGTGTTTTATGAAAGACTTAGACTATTTATATTAAATTTGGGGTCATTTGATTTTGGACCTTATGGAAGACTTAAACTTTGTAATGAAGTTTAGGTCTCAGATTTGGGCCTTATGGAAGATTTAGGCTTTTTGTTAAACTTGTGCCTCACTTGGTTTTGAACCTTATGGAAGACATGGGTTTTTTGTTAAACTTTGACCTCACTTGGTTTTGAGCCTTATTTGGTTTGGGGCTTTATGGAAGCTTATGCCTTATATGATTTGGGCCTAAGAAGACTTGGGCCTTATGGGAACTTGGGCCATATGGAGATTTGGACTTTTTGGCAACTTAGGTCATATTTGATTTGGCCTAAGAAAACTTGGACCATATGAAGGCTTGGGCCTTATTTAATTTGGGCCATATGAAGATTTGGGCCTTAATTAGTTTAGGCCTTTCTTTGTTTGGTACTTTTGTTAT
This sequence comes from Heliamphora exappendiculata, assembly GCA_034768845.1. Taxonomy (NCBI): domain Eukaryota; kingdom Viridiplantae; phylum Streptophyta; class Magnoliopsida; order Ericales; family Sarraceniaceae; genus Heliamphora; species Heliamphora exappendiculata. The sequence goes on from JAOTRH010414404.1 coordinate 1,237, forward strand.
ATTGAGTCTTTCTTTGGTTTGAACCTCTCTTTAGTTTTTGGGCATTGCACTGTTAGGTTCCTGGGAAAACCTATTTTCTCTACATCTTTTGTGCTTTAGGGTTTACGAGTAATTATTGAGTCTATTACAGTTCTATCGTACCAATTGAAAATACGAAGTATTACAACCTATCCTCCTTAAACAATTTCATCATTGAAATTTAAAGCATACCTCCATTTTTGAAAAGTTAAGGATGATTGGTGCATATGGTGTCTTTTATTTTTTAAGTGGATTCTTCTCCTCCCGGTGATGCCATGTAATGATTTTTCCCCACTGATTCTTTTCCTAATGATCTCGGTAATTCGGTCACGAAACCCATCGTTATAAACTCCTACTTCCATTCTGGTTTTACCAATGGTTGTAGATTCCCTCCGAGTCTTTGGTTTTCTACCTTCACTTGTCAACACATAAGACATCTAGCGATGAATTGTGATATGTCTCTTTTCATTTCGCTCCATCAATACTGTTTGAGATCTTGAAACACCTTGTTCCTTTTCGAGTGAACAAGAAAGCTCGATTGATGAAATTTCTTGTGTACAATTCATGTAATTGAACCTTTAATTTTCAAAGCTCAATAGATGTAATGTGGTATGGATCTCTAATATAGATGTAGTGTCTAATTGTAATTTGATGGTAAAATCCAACTCTACAATAGCCATTTCATAATTTCTTCTTACTCAAGGAAGTCCTCGTCATTAATGGTTAATTAAACTAGTTAAAAGTAATCAAGGTTTACCAATGTTATTTCAGACCACTCAATAAGTATTGGTTTTGGGATTTTTAACGGTCCTGGGCATTTATTTAAGTTTGAGCCTAAATTGATTTTGGGCTTTTAAGAATCTTGGATTTTTAATGAAATTTGGGCTTTACTTGAATTTGGGCCTTATGAAATATTTTGGCTTTTTTTTATTAAACTATGGCCTCACTTGATTTTGGACTTTATGAAAGGCTTGGGTTTTTTTTAATGAAGTTCGGGCCTTTAGTTGGATTAGGATTTTATGAAAGACTTGGACTTTTCATTAAACTTGGGCCTCATTTGGTTTGGTTCCTTATTTGGCTTTGGATCTTATGGAAACTTGGTCCATAATTGATTTGGGCTTATGAAAACTTTGGCCTCATGAAATTTGGGCCTCATGGGAACTTGTGTATTTGAAGACTTGGACCTTATTTAATTTGGGGCATATAGAGACTTGGGCCTTAGTTTGTGCCTTTGTTTCTTTTTGGGTCTTTCTTTATATTGGATCTTTCTTTGGTTGGGTCTCTCTTTAGTTTTTTGGGCTTGTCCTGTTAGGTTTTCAAGAAAACCTATTTTTTTTACATATTCTTAGATTTACGAGTCAGTCATATTTACACCTATTACAGTTCTATCATACTAATAAAAAAATACAGGTTATTACACTTCCACTCAACACGGATGCAGCAAATTGGTGTCTCACATTCTCCACCACCTAAAGAAACAAGATTGTGAGAATTCATTATCTTCCAACGTTAGTTGAAAGGTATTCATAATTATTAAGTGTCGCCAGTGTACTGCTGCCAACATAAAATTAACAAATACAATCATCATCTGTATGCAACCCTAATATTATTGGATATATATAGACAGTTGCGCACGTCCTCAACTCCAATCAAAAAATTGTCTATACTTCATGCCTGATATGTTGCAAAGGAATCAACGTTCACTAGGAGTATCGTCCATGTGTAACCACTGGCACTGCAAGATCAAAATGGAAGCTATCTCAATATAATTTAAGCCAAGCATTCCCATATAGGAAACTGCCCTTCCATCTTAGTTTTAAGGACGATGGCTCTTCCACATGTAATTTAGATGTAGGTTTGGACTAGAATTGCAAGATTCCACCAGAACCATCCAAGCCACTGTTTTGGAAAACAGGCTGAGCATATTTTTGCTAGAAAAGTGGGGATACTTCGCGATAGCATTGCCAAGCTACGTAATGTTCAGTGTTATTAGACTAGTTATTGCTTCTGTATTACTCAGACGCGATCTCGCAACCACTAGTAATTAATTAACTTATTGGTATGTATAACATAACTTATTGCAAATTCACTGCAATGTTGTCCACACTAATGTTGCTACTCCTTCACGCATCTTCTACGGTTCTAAAGAAATTCTAAAGAAATTCTCTCACTTTCGCCTACATCCAAAATGCCAATAAAAAACTCTTCCTAACTAATAAAGGAAAAGAAGTCATGCCAGAGGCATCAGCGGCATCATGCCTCAATTTAGAGTCTAAAACTCACAAGCCACTTGAGATTACAGCTACCAAAAAAATGACTGACATGTGAAACCATGCTACACTTCCTATTTTTGCATCTTACTATGGCAGTATACATCTTTTGAATAGCACCCTTACTAATCATCTGGGGTGTAATATGTATATATGTCCCTGCTACTTGCAAAGTATGGCAGAAAAACATACAATTTTTAGACCTATGATTTAGTTTTGATGATGTAAGAGATATATTGATAATGATATATGATGCATTGCTTGATTATGATTTCCAATTAAATATATTCTTGATTCTGATTTTTTTATCAAATAGTCTTGATTGTGATTTGCTATCAAATATTCTTGATTGTGATTTGGTATCAAATATATTTGATATTCTCTAATTACAAAAAATCTGCATTATATTGGCTAAAAAGGAGAGCATATGTTTTGCATGTTCGATTATATTGATTGATTTGTCAATCTCTAAATAATATCTTCGTGCTTGAGATATTTAGATCAAATTTATTACAAAGGATTTTACTCAAAAGAGAATTTGCATTTGAAAGATTTATATACTTTTCTCTCATTATGTTTAGAATGAAGGATTCCAAATTAATATGAATTGATAATTTATTTGTGTTCAAAAGTTTAGAAGTTTTATCTTGGAATAAGCTAATAGTGTTGACACCTTTTTTTATAAGGGTCGACACCTTTTACTAGAACCATAAGCATATGGCTTGTTTGGGTTTAGGGGTCGACAACCCTACACAATAGGATAAATTTCTTTTGACATGTCATTATCAATGAGGCAACTGTGTCGATACTCTTGTATAGTAGGATCGATATCTTTTTTTTTAGAATCTCTAGAACATGATGATAGAGTCGACACTCTTGCCAAATTGGTTAACCACTCCTGTTTGAAAAGTCAAATCAACATAAATTCAGAAAATCATGAGGAGCAATCTTTTCATTAATAACCTAAATCATTTTCCAATGGCTGTATTTCATTCAACAGGCTATATAAGGGGTAGATGCTTCAAATTTGAAGCAGAGGAGACACAATCAAATTTTTGATGTCATTTGTACCCTCTTAGAATGTTTTTGACTTTTTAATACAAACATTTAAAAAAAAAAAATTCATAGAATGATAAGAAATTAGCTCTATCTACTTAATTATGGCTAATTTTTATTTTTTTTCAAACTTTTTATATATTTTTTACCTAAATTATTTTTGGATTGTACGTAAAAAGTATAATAATTTTACTAAACGATAAAAAAATCTAGTAAAAATAATATCATATAATAATCTAGTTAAATGAAAAAAGTCACTGAAAACAAACAAAGTAAAATAAGTTGTCCTCTATTGAATCTTTGAAATATCTTATTAAAAAGGTCGACTCGTCTCAATAAAAAAATAAAAAATATTTAATAATGGAACAAAATCATGAAAATTTTCAACAAAAAAATTAACATAAAATAAATCCAAAGTCATTATTCCAAACATCGTACTTATGAAAATTAGTGCTATAAATTATTCATGAGTTAAGTCTTTATCTTTGTGTTATAAAATATTTTTATAATTATAATAAGTAATCATGATTTGTTTATTTGTAAATAGTGAAAAATAGTTTGTAAAATTATAAATAAATAATGGTTGTAATATTAATATAGTTATAACTTTTGTATTTGTGAAAATAATTTTTTTTAGATTATAATATTCATGACTGTTATATATAAACCTAATAAGGATTGTGACTGATGAATAAAGCAGACTGAGTGGGTGAACAAGTGTAGAGACATTCGTTAAAATCCATCCAAATACCTTTTTGTACCACGGTCGGTATTTTTCATTACCAAGAGGTCGGTCAGTTGGTTAGATGTCTCACCCGAGAATTGGTCCACGCATCCGAATTTTAATTATTTTGATAATTGTTTTTAACAAATTCGTGTGTGCATTTAGAAGTTTTATTTATATAAATAAAGCAAACAAGACATGGGCTAAAAGTCTGAAGTACTCTAATTAAAAAATTAAAATGAGAAAATATAAAAAGGACAAAAATGATAAAATATGTCAAAAAATAACGTATTTCCATAAACATTTAAAAAACAAACTAAAATAAGCAAGATATGGTTAGAGTCTAATTTAAATAAAAAAATTTGATAAAAAATATACAAAGATAAAATCAGATGAACATATCCAAAAAACAACAATTTCATGAATAATAAAAATCGAACTAAAGTATGCAAGTAGAAATTCAAAATATCCTAATTTCAAAATTAAAATTAAAAATATATATGTAAAAGACCAAAAGGAAATAAAAAAAATATATGAAGGGTAAAAATGGAAAATTGAAAAAAGGAAATAAAAAAAATACATCAAGGGTAAAATGGAAAATTGAAAAAATGAACCTCTTGATGAAACTCAAACTTATTATATAGGGTATAAATATAACGATAAATATATCTCTACATTGTTTTCCACTCCCTCACTTTCTACACATAATTATTGAGTCTCACTTAATTTTATTTTATTTAATTTTTGCACCGTCAATTTTTAAATTTTTTCTATTGAAAAGTTTTTTTAAACACAAATAACAATTTATATATAAAAATCAGAAAATATTTACTACTAATCATTGAAGAGTGGATATTGAACCTATAAATATATAGGTATATGTGTAAAATATATTAAAATTTGTAAAAATTATGGGTTTCACCTCTAAAAATATAGTAATATTAAATTTTTTCAATCTCTATTAACTTCTTAACCGTCGCCCAATAGTTAGGATCGATTGCCTACTTAAGCCCAAAAAATAAATATTATTTCATTAGCAACATGCCAATTCTAAAATTTTTTATTAATGGAGTCATTCAAAAACTTAAATCTTACTTATTTTATAAGATAATAACTTTTATAATAATTAATAATTAAATATCTATTATCAGCATTTTACAAAAATATAAATACATGAATTTTTATAATTGTATTTAACAAGATTTCATTTGTTAAAATCGGTACATAATAATCTAACTGTCAATATATTGTATTAAAAATATTATTTTTAGTATATACGATCAAACAATCATTAAATTAAACCACACAAAAAACTAAAGTATTCAACTTTATAATTTGGTTGTTAGGCTCTTGAAATTGCATATTTATGATTATAAAAAATAGCTCAATGCAATAGTAGTATAATTGAATTTGTAATTTGTGAAGTTTTAATTGCGTGCTTTTTAGGAATTATAAATGTATAATTCATATTCGGAATAAAAATACTAAGAAAAGTTATTTGATAGGACGTTTTCAAGATAATTGTATAGTATTTTATATTATTGTGGGGTTAATTATATTTTTTTAGATGATAAATTATACACTAAGTAAAAAATTCATATAATAATAATAGTAAAAAAAAAAATTAATTGAGACAATTAACCCCCACAATGGTATATATGTAGAGTCGCCCTGATTAGCAATTCCAATCCCTATTTGTAGGTTGAGAGTTCAAAATTGTATTCATCAAGCCACCAATAGGAGAAGAAGAAAAAACAATTGAACAAAAAAGTCTTCGAAGAATAAAAAGAAAAATTGAGTATATCAAAGCATTCAATAAAATTAGTTATGTATACAAAAGAATCAAAACATTCAACAAAAAAGTTAATTGAATAGTTGACCGTCCATAAACCCTAGAAGAAAGAAATAGATAAAATATAATAATAAATTTTATATGCAACAGCGGAGAGAGCTTACGGACTATTAAATATTAAAATTCGATCAAATCAACTAAAATGACCGCATGTCTGAGAGAGTGAAAGAGAGACTAAGAGGGAGAAAGAGAGTTTCTAGCCTTTAGGGACGGTGGTTGTGGCAGTTCACAGTAGCTGATAAGGTAACCGTCAATGCTATACTGGTTTCCATGGATGTAGTGAGACGGAGGAGGAGAGATATAAATAATTTTAGAGAGAGAGAGAGAGAGAGATTAAAAGAACATGGCCCCATCCCCTCCCGGTCCTATAAAAAACATGGTCTCATCATATAACAAAATCATCTTTTCAGCTTTTATTTCTCTACTTTTCACTGATCCAGCTCTGATCGGTGTTCATCTCCCACGTCAGAGAAAACGGCTGCTTTTTCAAATTTAATACAGTATAATAATATGTTCATCATCTTGTTATGGCTTTTAGGTCCACATCGCCATAGCTTTCTTACTTTATTTTTTACAACATGTGAACACTTTCACTGCCCTCAAGAATAAATGACTTTTGCCCGTTTGGGCTCATTTTCGCAATTTCTGCTTATTTTTTTTTTATGAATATTTTTATTTTTCAGAATTGTCTACATCAGATAAATCAAAAAAAATAAAAAATTGGATTGAAAGATAAAAATAATTTACCAAAAACAAAAATAAGTAATATAAAATTTAATTTTTTAAGTTATTTTCGCTTATTGTTATTTCTTCTAAGCTTTTTTTATACTTTGATCAAAAAAATTTATTTTCTATACTCGTCTCGATTAGATGAGTCAAAAAGTAAAATAGTTTGGCCCCAGGCCTCCCGAGATCAACTCCTGAATCCTTGACCCTCAGACACCCCAGCCTCGGTTCTAGCCCCCGAGCATCAACTCCCAGACAATCGACCATCGGACCCCGAAACCCACCTAAGCTTGGGTTCTATCCCCCGACCCCCTACCTCTAAGCTGCAGATCCTAAACCTCGAACTACCAATCCCTGGACATCGGGTCCTCGAGCTATAAACCCTTAGAATCTAATCCTTGACCCCCAAGCCCTTGAAATTAGACCTCTGACCTCCAGACCCCGAGCCCCTAACTCCTGACCCCGACCCTTGGACCCCGAACTCCTAACCCTCGACCCCCGAACCATCAACCCTTGGACCATGGGCCCTTAAGCTCTTGACTCCCGAGCCCTCAACCCTTGGACCCCAACCTCATCCATAAATCCCTAACCACCCCCGACCCTCGACCCATAGACCCTCGATCCCTATAGACTAGACCCTGGGCCCCCAAACACTCGAGCCCACAAGCCCAAAACCCCCGACCCTCGAACCCGAGCCCCTAAGACCCTAAGACCCCTAGCCCCGAACACCCAACCCCTAACCCCCGACCCTTGACGCCCAGACCCCCGACCTTAGGCCTCGGAGCCCTGAGCCTCGATTCTCAACCCCTAAGCCTTGGATCGCAGGCACCCGAGCTTGGGTTTCAACTCCCAACCCTTGAGTCGCGACCCCCAGACCCCCAGCCACTAACCCCTAGACCTAGGACCCTGAACCCCAAAGCACGGGCCCCAGACCCCCAAACTTAAGACCTTAGGGTGCCGAACACCTGCACCCCGACCCTTGGACTATGAACTCCCGACCATCGGACCCTCAGCACCTAAACCCCGAGCCACCCAAGTTATCTATCCCTGAGCCCCCGACCCATGGACGCCTGACCACAACCACTATACGCAACCCTGACCACCCTCGACACTTAACCCTTAAACCTCGGAATCCTGATCCATAGACATTGACCCCTAGCCTCATGCCCCCGAGAATTTGACCACTAGAGCCACAACCCCAACCCTTAGACCCTCGACTCCTGAACTCTCGAACCCCCAACCCTCGACTCCTGAACTCTCGAACCCCAAACCTTGGGCCCCTAATCCCCAAGCCCCCGAGCTTGGTTTCTCGAGCCCCGAACCTTTAACCCCCGACCCTTGGATCCTGGTCCCCCGAGCCTTAAACTACCAAACCCCGATCTCTCGACCCCCCATTCCCACTACTCGAACCCCTAACCCCCATCCTCCAAGCCCTCGAAACCACCACCCCAGCCACTGCCTCCATCGCCACCACTAGCATCACCACCGTAAAATAATTTATGCTCTTTTTTGTAAATCAATTTTGATATTATGAAGTAATGTATTTTACTGAAAAAATATTTTATGTTAATTTTATCAAAACAAATATTAAAAAATAAGTAAAATATTTTATCAAAAAATATTTTACGTTGAAACAAGCAGAGCGTTAGTGATGATTGGTAATAGTGGCCAGAGTTAGTCTAACATTAAAAGTAGTATGGCAATAACAATCGATGTTAGTAAAGGTTGGGATGCAAAAATTTGGTGAAGTTGATGCAGATGATCGCTGACTCTCGGATGAAATAAACATAGGTGGGAGAAGTGATTAAAAATAATGGCCGATGGGTGACGGCAACAATGGTAGCTGACAGCAATGGATAGTGGCAAGAACTATTGACTAGAGTTAGTTGCTGGTATGTGGGGGCAAAGCCGAAAGAAAATATTATAGTGGGGCAAAATCATAAAAGTAACATCTTAAAAATTATGACAATCAAATTAAATCTTAATACTCTCACATTCTTTGTAATGTAAATTAAATTTTTTTACTTAAAAATAAATAAATATATGTAATGAAAAATACAACTAAACATTAAGAGATAGATGAAGCATAGACAGATTGTATAGTGGAGAAATAGTGAGAGAGATAATGTTTTGAAGAGAGATATTAGAAAAGTTAGCTGAAGTACTGAAATAAAATTAAGAAAAAAGAAAATTTTAATTTGGGGTCCTATTTAGTAAGGTTGTTTATCAATAAATCCTAATAACTTTTTAATTATTTCATAAAGTTCTATTTCTAAAATTTATGGTTGTTTTTGACACAAATATACCCCTCCCTACGTCTCGTCATCAGCGCACACTTTGCACCACCGTCGTCGCCATTCAAAGTCGTCGTTCAAAAATGGCGTAACCTACCAAGACACTCTCAAACTCTCCGACTCTGGTTCTCTCTCTCTACCTTTTTTTTCTCTCTCTACCTATATATACATATATATATATATATACATGTAAATCTAAATAATAGGTTGTAGCGCCGAATTTTAGGGTTTGGTTCAAAACTGAAATAGAGAATTCAAGAGTTATTTTAAAAATCTTTTAACTCCTTGCTAGCCAAAATATTTTGAAAAACTTTTTTTTATGAAAGATGAGTCACCACTTGATTTTTGAGAAAAATCAAGAAAAACAAAAATGGGCTACTGATTTTTAAAACGTTTAACCAGATAAAACAAAGGTTCAGGGGCTAAGATACGAATCGGGGAAGGTGTTAGACACCTCGTTCGCCCAATCGTAAGGTTAGCATCTACTAATCATCATTGGTTTTTTTATTATGTTCCTCAAATATATGCAAATACAAAAAATAAAGCAAAGAGAGAACATCCAAAATCAAATAATAAAAATACATAACATAGGTATATAGAATACCAAACAAAGAATAAAAAAGAAATCCTAGATCCTTCGGCATGCAAATTCTAGCAAAAGAATGCATGGAGCAAATCGCATGCAATATACAAAGTATGAAATTATTTAGGTGAAACTAACAAACCTTAATTATGTCAAAATTAAACTATGTATAACATGAATTTAAACGAAAAAAATAAACCTAAGAATTTTTAAGCCTTAAACGTGCTGATCTATACCACAAATTGCATGCTGGTAATCAACAGAACACTGTAAAGAGTAAGGATAATCTACTGAAACAGAATTAAACTAACTGGAAATAAATACAGGTGATGACCATAACTTACAGACGTTACGGTTGCAAGCACCAAAGGCCAAAAGATTGCGGTCGTGCATAACAAATCACACCCACAAGCATGTTAGTGCATTTTTGTCACGACTGGAACAACTTGGGCACTTTTTTAATGGACATTATATTAGGGTGCTAATGCACAGTATAAGCAGAACATAATTGTGGCCATTTAAACTAAGTTATAATAAAAGCTTAACCAGATTCTGTAAAATTAAGCATACTCTTAATGTAGTGACCCAAAATTAAGAAAAAAACAAATATACGGACAAATTTATTATACCCAGCGATATCAAAACTAAAGAATAAGCATGCTCTCAATTTCACTAATCAAAATTCTTAATTAAACATGTGATGATTAAAACTAGTGATGACAGCACTGAAGAAAAAGCATGCAATTTGGCAATTGAAATTCAAAATCAAAACCCGACCTCCCCACGAGGGTAGAAAATGTGAGGAGAGAAATATTGGGGCTCCAACAAAATACTTGATTCGTAACTATCTAGTTGAATCCTCAAGTCGTGAAATGTGAAATCGTCTGCACAATCCTTGAGAAGCAATCCAATTTCAATATCCAAGTCAAGCTTGAGTAGTAATATGGATCGGGGTGTGAGTTGGGAATATGGTAGAGTACCGGCATACGTAGAATTGTACTCGATAAAGCAGTAGTATATCGACGTCAGCCAAAAAATCCTTAAAATTGTACCGAAGGTACATTTATATAGAACAGGCCAACCAATGAGGTGCTACCACGTTCAATGCTCAGACTAGACTCACAAAGCTTGCAGTCGCCACCTTCAAAGGTTGCGACTGTGAGGATAAAGATTGCGATCGTGACAAAGTTTAGGTTTTCAAGAGATTCATATTGCGATTGCAACAACCAACAGAATGGTCACGAGATTCCAAGTTTGCAGGTGAATTGCTTGGGTAAAAGAACAATTAGGTTGCGGCCTCAAGGCTGTGAGAGTTTTGATCATTTGGTTCGAACACTAGATTTGGATTGCTTCTTGGCGATCATGCAGAGTCATCATTCCTACTTAGTTTTCATCATAGATTCAACTGGATAAGCCTAAGATTTGGCAGGGTCAAATTTGGGTGTTTACAGTTGCTACTCTTTGACAAAACTTGTGTAGCAACGTGTGATGCGAGTTATGTTAAAGACCTAATGACAACATTCATTTGGCCAAGCCGCCAATATTAGGCTACAAAACACACAAGCATTCATATGATGGTGGTCGTGTCCGAACTTTCATCGAGTTGCCTACATACCCTTTTGCTAGGGATCAGACCAAAATGTAATTTGAGGAAAAATACAAACAATGCAAAATGCAAAGCACAAAACATGATGCATGATCAACAGATATTCTAAAGATCGAGTCAAGACCCCAAGGACCACACACAAACAACAATTCGAAGATCGAGTCATGATCTAAGAACTCCGCTGGTGATAAAATAATCAAAAGAATCGAGTCAAGATCCTAGAAATTATCTTAAACTAGAGAGCAACATGAATCAATAGGTCGAGCCATGACCTAAAAATTTGGAACGAAAACAGGACAAAAATAATTAAAAAGTCAAGTTAAGATTTTAAAAATATTTTTATCGGGAGAAAACCACGAATTAATAGGTCAGTCAAGACCTAAAGATTTAAGACGAGAACACGAGATAAAAAAATAATTAAAAAGTCGAGTCAAGACTTTAAAATTAAATTTATCAAGAGAAAATCACGAATTAATAGGTCGAATCAAGACCTAAAAATTCAAAATGAGAACACGGAATAAAAATAATTAAAAAGTTGAGTCATGACTTTAAAACTATTTTAAACCCCTAAAACAAACAACCAAACACACCATTAAGGGTAATCATGGCAACTAAAACGCAATCAATACGAGAAAAAAAAATGTGCCCGCAACAACCAAAGCTTGCGGTCGCAGGGTCTAGGGACCTAAGCCGTGACATGACGGTTGGGACAGGTTACGGTCGCACAGATCCTTTCAAACTAAGTTTATGGTCAGATGAAAACGGTTCAAAAACCGTACGGTTGCACACTTTGAAGGTGGCAGTCGCAACATCCAAGTGTCTTTAAGACCCTCTAGACTGCGCGAAGCTATCCCATACGCATCCTCCACACACTCTCTCTAGCTCCTCACTCTCTTGAGCTCTCTCAAGGTTCCTTAAGGCTTCAAAGACTTCAAGACTCTCTTTTAGCTTTTCGGGTCATTTCCTTCACATGGCGGGCCATAGTCACGGTGATGATATCTTCGGGGCATGACAAGGACCCTTTGCTTTTGACAACTCTTCTCGGCACCATCGAAGGGGCTGGCTCTAGCGTTCCTCCTGGTGGGATTTCTATGCCTTAGCCTTCCACTGCTATGGGGGCTATGGACATACTCACGACCAAGGCTGAGCATTCATTGCTTCGCGCTGCTGAGGCCTAGGACAGGGCGGTACAGGTGGCAGCAACAGATCAGGCAGCGGCGGATCAGGCGGCTGCTGAGGCTGAGATTACTGACTTCTTGGATCCCTACGCCGGTGAGGGCATCCCTACTCCTTTTAATCCTTGTCACTGTGCTTCAGCTCCTTACCTTCTGAGGTCCAATGGGATGAGGAGATATGAGCCTCCCGTTGCTGATGTTGCTCTTGACCTTCTTCTTCGCTAGCCACAAGACCACCTCTCCCGCTATAGTCATGCAGTAAGTCCTGTTTTCATCTTTCTCAATTCAGAATGTTGAAGCATGTTCAAACAAAGATGCATATTTAGGATCCCTTGTTACTTGCAATATGATGTATATGATTAAAGAACTAGTAACCAATTGCCCCAGTTAAAATGTAATGACATAATCAATTTTAATAAACCAAAGGGACTTACAATGGAAAATGCAATTCAAACACACTATTATTATTAAAAGGACAAACTTGGATATCGAATTGAGGACTAAATAGATTACCTAAGCAACTGGAGATTTTGGGACAAAATAACTAATTACTAGGGTTTAGAACATAGGTGCTCCGAAAACGGGGCTTAAAACATAGGATGCTTGTGGAGCAGGACTTTTGGGAATAGGTGCCTGTGGAATAGGAGTTTGAGCACTAGGGTTTTGAAACATAGATGCCGAAGGAGCAGAGCTTAGGGTGCCTGAGGAGCAGGTCTTAACAAAACATTTAAGTGCTTGAGGAGTAGAGCTTTGGAAAACTTGGGGATTGTCTCACGAACCTAGGACCAAGACAATATTTCGCATATGACTAGGATTTGAAATAGAGTTTGCTAGGCAGACCAGGGCCTAAAAAACCTAAGGATTGTCTCATGATCCTAGGACTTAGACAACGCTTCACATATAACTAGGATTTGATTTGTCTGGCGCACTAGGGCTTAGAAAACCTATGGATCGTCTCACGAACCTAGGACCTAGACAACGCTTCGCATATGACTAGGATTTGATTTGCCTAGTGGAGCTTTAAAAAATCTAGGAATCGTCTCGCGATCCTAGGACCTAGACAACGCTTCGCATATGACTAGGATTTGATTTGCCCAGTGCACTAGAGCTTTAGAAAACCTAGGGATCGTCCCGCGAACCTAGGACCTAGACAATGCTTTGCATATGACTAGAGTTTGATTTGCTTAGCACACCAGGACTTTAGAAAACCTAAGATCGCCACACTAATTTAGGACCTAGACAACGCTTCGTATATGACTAGGATTTGATTTGCTTTGTGCACTAGGGCTTTAGAAAACCTAGAAATCGTCTCACGAACCTAAGATCTAGATAACATTTCACATATAACTAAAATTTGATTATTTCTTATTCTTCATCATCTGATTTGTTCTGACAACTTTACTATATCTTCTGATCATCTTCTCTTTTCTTTTTTATGCTGGCAGCAGTAGAGGCTTTGATGGCTCCGGTGATGTTCTAGAGCGGTATGCAGTTGTTCCGGCCTCAAGTCGTGCATACATTGATGGATCCAATTTTTCACGCTTTATAATGTTGCTGGGTAAGAACAGCAACGACAGAGTGCAGTTGATCGCACTGGCCAACATGTGGTGGAATACCACAAATACCTTCTATTTCTCCACATTCAAGTCCACCCTGATGCCTCTGGACTTTGCTACGATCACTAAAATCTAGGTTAGCGGCGATCCCATCCCTTCTGATCCCGACATCCCACGGTCTACAGAGGCTCTCACTTATTTCCTGGGCACAATTTTGACCCAAATGGACCAAGACCGCTTCAGGTATTCCTGGTTTCATACTCATTTTCGTCATTTCCATTGCTCAGAGCCTCGCAACAATGAGTGGGTCGCCCGGGGGCCTTTCTTCTATACATGTTCAATGTCTCCTTGTTTGCAAACAAGGAGAACACCGTTCATCTGTACTATCTGGGGCCCTCTTTCATTTGGATCGAATTGCTTCTTATGACTTGGGAGGTATGACTCTCGCTACTCTTTATAGCTCAATGAGGGCAATGACTTGGATCCTGCAGAAGCTGAGCGTTGCAAGATACTAGAGGATTTGGGAGCTATATCGTTATTTTTATTTTTTGTACTTTCATCCATTCACATATTTGTTGTCTATTCTTCTACTGACCCTTTCTTTTTATAGCTCTGGAGTCACGAGTTCCTCGGAATGCACATCCCGACAAACTCACACGAGGATCCTCTAGTCATTCCCTACGTAACTCGGTGGGCGAGGGGATTCAAGGGGACAAAGGTTGGGGGTAAGAGTTTAGATAGATTTGACCAGTTCTTGAACCAACTAACTCCTGATCAGGTATAACCTCAATCTCATGTTCTCTTCTCTACTGCTTTATTCTGATTACTATTTACTGCTTACTGCTTTCACTGTTCTCACTGTCCACATTGTTTACTGTTCCGTTAACTACTTTGTCCACTATTTGCCGCACTTACCATTCATTCTATTCAATTCGCTATAAAGTTCAATCACTGACCACACTATTCACTCACTATTCATTGATATGTCACTGATCTGTTCACCACTATTTCCACTACTTTGTCTACTATTTTGTCCATTATTCTGTTTACTACTCTGTCACTGATCTGTTCACTGATGTTACTTTATTCTGCCTTTGTTTCTTGACCAAATATCTTTTTTCCTTTATAGGTCCATTGAGAAGTTTTGTAGGGGATAGAGGAGAGGGCTGACATTGATCTGATGCCCAGTCGCGATACTTTTAGGTTACAGGTGTTGTTGGAGGGCCCGTTTTATCGAGAGTGGTACTTGGGAGAGCGAGTTGTCCGGTAGTCCCTTGGCTTGGATCACTTTTGGATCCCTATGCCTCCTCCAGCTTCTATGCATCAGACAGATTTCATAGGAAGCCTCGACATCCTGTTAGAGGTAGTTGGAGCTCTAGCGTCTTCTTTTTTGGAGCTGACTAAAGATTTTACGACATGGGCGAGGGGACATCGATGGGACTAATAGGTCCTCATCCAGGAGCTGCAGGAGATCTACCAGCTAAGCCAGGTAGAGCCAGGGGAAGAAGGAGAGAGGCAGAGGCAGCAGCTGCCCCGAGAGTAGGAGCAAGGGTAGGAGCTAGGGTTGCTGGTGCTGGCAGCGCAGCTGGTGTAGGAGCTAGGGTAGCTGTGGAGGTACTGTGGGCCATCACAGTTTTTGCTACAGGATATTCTTTTGATATCCCTATTCCAGTTTCTCCAACCCTAGAGTTTTGAGGAGATGTTGGCTTGGTTTGTCTCCTTTTCGCAGTTTTCTTCTTTGACCCTTCTTATTTTCAGTTGCTCAGTTTTTACTTCCTCTTGGCAGGTAGACGAAGCTTGGTTGGATCGCCACATACTTTTGATGAGTGGCATAAGGGCCCT
Organism: Heliamphora exappendiculata; assembly: GCA_034768845.1. Classification (NCBI taxonomy): domain Eukaryota; kingdom Viridiplantae; phylum Streptophyta; class Magnoliopsida; order Ericales; family Sarraceniaceae; genus Heliamphora; species Heliamphora exappendiculata. The sequence continues at coordinate 16,939 of JAOTRH010414404.1, forward strand.
GATCTACCAAGAAGATGCTGCTCTCCGTGCAGCCGGGGTCGTCTTTACTCTTGCAGCCGTTGAGATCATGAGTATCTCTCAACTTCCTTTTACTATTTGTCTTTACATTCTTCTCTTTGTCCTTACCCTCATTTCTTTTTTACAACCGCATGCCCCAGTTCCAGTTTGAGGTCGGCGTTGTGCTTCTCGTGCTACTTCTTCTTGAGCTCGCTCCAAAGGATCCTCATCTGTCCAAAGTCGCCCCAAGGCAGTCTCTTCCTCCAGCAGTGATGACGATGGTGATAATTTTGACGAGATATTTGATTCTGTTAAGGATGACCCCTTAGATGCCGGCTCTTCTACCTGTCGAGTTCGATAGAGATAGTGAGAGAGATATTTTTCTCCCTTTTTATATCCGTACTACTTTATTCTTCAGACTTTTGATACATTCTAATACATTATGATGCACTTGGTTCTTTTGGGCTTGCATACCTCAGTTTTGCTTGATGATGGGTTAGAGTGCTCCTGCTACACTCTCAGATACATTTGGGCATTTGAGCCTATTACCTTTCTGCTCATATGATTGTGCTTGCATGATCTTTATTTCCTCAAATCTTGAACTGTCTTGGTTGCATGATATGGATTTTGAATTATTGTCTAACTTATCCAGATTTATTTCTTATTCTTAACAAACATAGATGTCTTATTTGAAAATAACAAAGAATATAAAAGAAATCACAAAATATAAGAGATACAAAAGGGTGCAAAAGAAGTACACCCGCAACCTTTAAAGGTTGTGATCATAGAGATATGACCTTGCGATCACAAGAAATTTTAGGGGTAAGGACCCGGTCGCAAGGATTAGAAGATTGTGGCCATGTATTGAATGTTACAGTTGTCCTTTAGATGTTGCGGTCTCCAAGGTGGCAGTTGCAGGAATCTTTGGTCCTTTTTGAGCCTTCTGTTGTTTAGTCTTTTCATGTCTTGTAAGTATGAACTGGGGTCTCCCATTTTTTGTTACTTTTAGCTCAATGGATTCATTTCATAGCTCTCTCTCTCTCTCTCTCTCTCTCTCTACATGGATAGAAGAGTTTTCACACATCGAGCGTCTTAACTTCGTCTTGTTTGGTATCAACTCTTTACTTTTTCTAATAGCTGTTAAGATCAACAAACTACTGTTGAGGTCTACTACACAACAGTGGGATCCACAATCCCATGTCTTCTACTTCGGCCTTGAAGAACTGTGTCCCACCATAGAGGAGTTTGGTGCTATTTTGGACCTCTCCCTCAGAAAGTCTATTGTCGTGCCGACTTTCTTCCTTTCTAATCGACATCAAGTAATACAACTCTATAGCTTATCTAAGATGGAGGCTTCCCTCTTAACATCTGATGACTGCCTCGACATTCCTTGGATTATTGAGAGATTTTGTCATACCGATAACCTTAGCAATCTTGGTTTTCATTTATGGTGCCGTTGTGCCTTATGCTACTGTCTTCTAGCTCGTTACCTCCTGGTTTCTTCAGATGAACGAGTCAGCTGGTCGCTAGTTGATATTGCGGGCCAGACGTGGTTGGAGAAGGACTTTGTCCCAATGATACTTGTTGAGACCCTGAATGACCTGGACACTGCTCATCGAGGCGCAATTACTACTTTTGCTGACAGCTTTTTACTTCTTCAGGTAAACTTCTTTCTTTTTAGCAATTCTTTATTAGCATGTCTTTGGTGTTTCTAACCTTTCAAAATACTTGTGTGCCACCCCTCGGCCCCTCATAAATATATAACTCTCTTTCATCAAAGGGAGTAGATTAATCACCTCCCACTTACTTCTTCCATGAGTCTTCGACGATCAATTCACCCAATGCCCAGTCCTCAAACTTCCACACAAATTTAACTACAATAGGGAACACACCATGCATAGCATTACCAATCAACACCAGAAAGAATTGTATTACTTCCTTCATATTTGCAGATTAATCACCTCTCACTTGCCTCTTTCACGAATCTTTGATGATCAATTCATCCTCTCTCTAGGCCTTTGTCGGGGGCCTTTCTACTTTGCCCTCAAAGGGATTAATTTCACCCCAACTCAACCATCATAGGTGCGTTTATGCTGGTTCATAGGTCATACGTATCCAAAATCTATGTACCCTCATATACTTTGGTGTCGTCCGAGGGTGCTTTCCTATTTCCTTGACCAGTCTTTTCTGCCCCCTTTTCTAATTCTAGCTCGGGCTCCCAAGGGCCCATCATCAGGTCCTTCACGGCCGTTTGCACCCTCTTTTATCCCTTCATCTAGTTCAGGTTTAGGCTCCAAAGGCTTTTCATCATGCCCCTGCCAATCTTATAGTCCTCGTTGGCCATTTTTGTAGAACTGAATAATTGCTTGCTCTTTCGTTCTCTCCCGCTCATTCGCTTGCAGAACTAAAAGCTCATTTTCCACTTTTCTCTCCTTTTGATTTATGTCTCTCATCTTTTACCGCTAACCTCTCTTTTTGCTTTATTTCTCATTTATTTATCGTGCATCTCTCTTTTTACTGATTTCTCTTGATTTTTACCTCTAAAACTCTTTTGCAGATCTGGCTAGTGAAAAAGGTGAACCTCATGCAGAAGCCAGCCACAGATAGATACAATGCCATAACCCTCGTCTATCGTCCTTACTATCCGATATTCACAATTGAGACAGCTTGGAAGCAATACATTTCTTCTCTGACGAAAGAAGACATTGCGTGGCAGTGGTCTTGGTGGTGGATCCCTACGATGACCTTGACCACTATAGACCATCCCAGCGTCTTGTAGATTAGTTTGCGATTGTCCGTTTTCTACTATCCACACCAAATCATGAGGTAGTTCGGTCAGAACCAAATCATATTCCATGGCGTTCAAGGCCGCATATACTCATCCTCCATTTAGGCCCCATTTCTGGCAAGGTATCAGGAGGCTTGACCATCCCGTTCACTAATGGAGATGCAGAAGCTGCAATGCCCAGAGCTTATTAAGGAGTATAAGGCATGGTAGATCCAAGATAGAGATGAAAAAAACAAAGAAGAAGAAAAATAAGAATCAAAGAGGAGGAAGATTTGAGGGACTCGCGTTTCTTTTCGAGATTTCTTGGCTTTCTTTTAGTTTTTAGAGTTTGGGACTTGCGCGCCCGCCTTATTTTCCAAAACTTTGTAATCAATGCTAAAATGAAGTATTCCACTTTTAGCTTCAAAAAGGTTCGCAATTATCTTAAGTTTTTTAATTTTTGCAATGTGAATGACTTTAATATCAAAACTCAAAAACAAATTCGCGTTGATTTTTACTTGGATTCAAGGATAGCTTATACAAAGAAAGTGGTCGGACTTTTACGTATCCCAAGAGATTGAAATCGGGCCATAACATAGTTCAGGTTCGGTTTATTCTCAGGTATTAACATTCTCCTTTTGTGATACCTTAACTTTTGCCAAGGTTTCCATTTTGGGTTTTTAGACTTGTGAGTTTCTTTAACTTTTACCTGGGCTACCTTTTCTATTTTCAACCAAGCGAGCTCTTATTTTTATTTATTTTTCTCTCAAGGGTAATACTTTTTGAGCTGGTCCAAGTTGATCGGAGTGGAGAACGTTTTTCCATTCAAATCCATGATGATTATTGCACCACCAATCATAATAGTTTTGATAAAAAACAGTCTGGACTAATTTTTCTTGAACTTACCCCTTGGGTCGAATATGGGAGCCCTGATTTTCTTAAGAACCAAGTTATTGTTATGGTTGGTATATTGAAAACTATATTTTTAGTATTTAATTTTATTCTAATAAAATTAGTTTTCCATTTTATAAGAATCTTTATGAGCAATGTATATGTATCATTTATTTGATATGCATGGATGTCCAATATTCTGTATAGTATTTAATCTGGTGTGTAGAGTACAGCTTACACACAGAAGACCAGATTTTATGTTCTTGCAGAATATAAGTTTTATGTTCACAGTTTAGATGGAAGTGGACATACCATCGGTACGACTGTGGTACAGAGTTTTAGTAGACCTGTCTTGGTTACAAGGAATAGATAATAACGTCGTCTATTGTTCCGACTCTCTGTGCTAGTACACTTTGTGTGTATTGAATGTGACATTTGGGGTAATTAATTTAGTACTGACTACTGACTATATAAATTAATTCACACCCCAATGTTATTATGAATAGTACTTATCCTCTTAATTTTGAAATAATTATTGATTTGTGTATATTTAATATTCGTTGTTTTGACTCATTAGATGGTGCAATCTTATATGGGTATATATTCCCGGTGAGTTGGATAGCGCTATTATTTATATGAAAAATATTAATTATTGACGAAATTCACGTCCCAAAAGATCGGGATTGACGTACCCCCTTAAGCGGAAGGGCTTAAGAAATATCAAGATGCCGATTAAATTAAATTGTCAAGAATTAAATTTAATTGGCAGATATCGAGAATCTTAACGTGGGAAAAAATAGTAAGCATTTAATAATAGGAGCTCAATGCAAGAAGGTCTTGAGATTATGAGTTAGAGTGCAATTATAGTTATTTAGTGGTGTGAACTGTAATTCAGTGTTATATGAAAATTACAGAAATCGCTGCGACTTTCCATAATTGTAGAAATCGCCCGTAGCTATCTGTGTTCCACTAGAAGTCTTACTCATAATTACTCTCCAAGTCCCTGCTGTAGCCCTATATATACGGGTAGGCTGAACCCGTTTATATTAATTTTCATATCATTATTGATATATTATTTTTGTCTTTCAAGACTTAAAAAAATATATCGGGGTTCTGTCGGTACGAGTTCTTGGAGAATCGTAACCCACACTACGTTCGAGAATCGCATAAGGGAATACGGTAAAAGATCTGACAGGAGTTTCAACTCGGAATCAAGTCGTAGTTGAAGATTAGATCTACAAGAGGTATTCTTCTAAATTAACTTTGGTTGCACGGGTTTATTTTTGATCGTTTGATGTCAAAATTTTTATCCGGAGTCCGTTTTGGCCTTTGCCAGTTCAGTTAATTTTTTAATGATTAATCGTTTTTAAAAATAATGATCTTAGCAGTATTGCCTCCAACAAATTGGTATTAGAGTCGTTTTGTTTTTTGTTTGCGGTTTATCGGGGTCGGATAGATTTAGAACTGTGCTAATTTTATTTTGCACGCATTCTAATCTCGATTTTATGATCATCATTTATTTTCATATTTAATTGAATGCGTGAATAATAATTATTTAATTATTTTTTTTAATCACGGGGGTTGACCGTATTAGATTAATTAATTTTTAGATCCAATATGAGCCTACGGGACAAAGGTTTCGATACAAAATTAATTTTATGTTCTTTAAGTTTTTGTTTCTAGTTTATTAGAAAGAAAAAAATAAGAACAGGTACGGCGGTGGTTGGCGGCGGTAACTGACGACGGTCGGCGATTTTAGCAGCGGAAATTTTTTTTTTATTATTGCTCCAGTTTTTTTCTGGATAATAAAATAAAAAAAATCAAAAAAAAAGGGAGTGGGCAGCCCAAACAGCACCTCCAAGCGGCGCAAGAAGCTTGAGCAAGCGGCGGCACCTGCTCAAGCAAACGTCCAAACAAGGCGCCAAGGCTGTTTCGGCAACGGCATTGGTTTTTTAATCCCGGAAAGTGGTTTCCACATGGCGCAACACAAATCAGCCACAGCAGTCACCATTCAAAACTACGGCAGTGGTTTTTTCAAAAGCTTGCAACAGGCGCAAGTCCCAAGCACAAATCAGCGCCTAATCAAAGCTGTGATTTCCAATCGGCGCTGGTTTAAACAAATCCCATAACAGTGCGGCGCTGATCAACTCAAATAGTGCACCGTTCCCAAGCAAAAGCCAGCGCCTAACAGGTGGTTTTCCAATTAAAACACGCAAGCCATCAAGCAGGCCTAAACCGGTCCCCATCCGGTGTTTTTGTCTGATCCATCAAGCAAAAGCCAAAACCGCGCCAAACGTGGCGCAAAACCGGAAACAAATTCCAAGCTGAGGCGCCTGTGTTTAGGCGCAAATTCCGGCAAAAAAAAGGGCTAAACGGCAGCAAACTTTTTTTCCCAAACAGTCGGCTGTCTGGAGTAATTCTAGGTGTTTTATTTTTTTTAAAACACTACGGAGACACAGGAGACTACAAGCTTCGAGGAATTCTAATACAAGCAGAAAAATTGAAAATTTTCAAGAATCAAAGAATGGAAGCCTATCTTGAATAGGAGACTAAAACTTTTTAAGACTTTCAATCGGATCATAAAATTGAAATTGTTATTTATCTTATATTTAATTTATTTTTTATATATTAATTGCGTGGATGATATTTATTGGTTTGATTTATCTTATTAATTTAATTAATTTGAATATTCAGTTTTAATTAAAATAATTTGTAATGAAAAATAAAATAAAATAAAATTTAATTAAATAGAAAAACTTTAGATATTTTAATTTTTTTACAAAATATCACGTTTAAGATTATTATTTTTTTAAAAATCAGATATCCTGAAAAAACATGGGAATTAATTTCGGATTTTGAATTAATTAAATAGAAAAATATTTAATCGAAATAAATTATTATTTTTTAAAAAATGTTAAATTTGAAAATAAAATAAATAAATTCCTTTAATCACTACCTTAACTGAAAAGCTGGAGGAAAAACTGCGCATTTATTAAATTTTATTTATTATGCATTTAAATACAAAAAGATGTTTGATAAACCAGAATATTTAGAATCGTATACACGGAAAGATATTTGATTCTTTTAGATCGTGTGACTTTCGAAAAATAGTTTGATAAATCAAAATATTTAGAATCGTGTACACGAAAATATGCTTGATTCTTTCAGATTGTGACTTTTGAAATTAATAAATTTATTTTAATTAAACGAATTTTTATAACCCAAAAAAATATTTTAAAAATCTAAGTGGGAGAGAAAATTTATTTACAGATAAATTTCGCGGTCTCCATTACCAGTTTGTAGGCGATGCAATTAAATCCTGCGTGTCGACAGTAAGACCTTCCTCCCCAACGGACAGATTAATTGCGGTATCGTTAGTACAAACCTCCTTTAGGGATAATTCTGGATAATTGTTAGTGTGGATCATTTCTCCAAATAAAGGGTTCATTGCGAAGCGATTAATTTGGGATTAGGAGATAGTTAACAGCAACAAAGGCCAAGGAGGGTGTTCACTCCCCTCAATATTTCATTATCCACCGCCCTGAATCGACTCGTTGAGAAAGGGCTTATCAAGCCATTGGACCCCATGCATGTACCTGATCCCCTACCGCCGAGGTTTAATGTCTCTCAATACTGCGCCTTCCACTAAGGTCCTAGGCATTTTACTGATAAGTGCATGAGGCTCCGATATGAGATTCAGAACCTCATCGACAACTTGGTGATCCCACCACCGTCTTCCACCCCAAAATTGAATGTCACTACTAACCCAATGCCGAATCATGCCAGGCAGACTGGGGTAAATTACATGTCTCTAACGGAATTTGAGGACCCAAGTCAACATATCTGTTCAGCACACCTACCATGCTCTCACGTTTCAATAACTGAGGATCTGACGACATGCTCATTCATGGTGGTTAGAGGCAATTGAGATAGAATGAAAGAATGGAATGATAATGCTTGGGACTGGTATCAACCGATAATCCAAATCTTTCAACAAGAGAAGGTGCGCAATGAAGAAGATGACTAGCCGTTGGATTACTCGACTCGACCTTATGGGTTCGATCATGTACTCAATGGCGTCACTCTTCCCTAACTTTTTGAGGGGGAAGTGTATGTCGATGAAATGCAGTCCTATTAGCTGGTAAGAATCGTATTGAAATCAGATTGAGTAGAGTGGATAGATTTTTGGACTGCTCGGGAACAGCAAGTGAATTTTATTGAAGAGGACATATGAGAGGAAATTGATAATACGTAGGCTATTGAAGATGACGAAAAAAGAAGGGAAAGGGTAACTGTTAGTGACCTAAATGATTTGTGGGCGTTTGAAAACCCTCTACACGTAGACGAAGTGAGACAGACTGATAATGTGATGCCGGGATTATGGGATCCCGAAGACGGCGTGGAACTAACTAGAAGTGGACGACATTTTAAGTTAGCTCAGCTAGAGAAAGGATAGCCAAGTGGGAAACGAAAGGAGAAAGAACAACAAAAAGAAGATGATGTAGTGTTAAAACAGTTAAAGAAGACACAAGCTAACGTTAGTAGCTGACGCTTATTGATGGCTTCGCATAAGCACTGACAAGCTAGTTTGAGGGTGTTGAATAAGGCCAGTATCTCAATAGATGTAACACCTGAGTAGCTTATTGGGGTTATTTTGCCAGCTGCCGAACCAAAAGTTATTTTCTTTTCTAATAAGGACTTGACCGTTGAAAGAAAAAGTCACAACAAGCCACTACACATCACCGTTAAATGCCTAAAAAAGTGGGTCCCGATAACCCTCATTGATAATGGGTCTGCCTTAAATGTTTGTCTATTGAGAATGGCCGTCTGCTTGGGAATGAGGCCAGACCAGTTTACTCCCTGCAATCAAGGGGTGCAAGCCTATGACAACATAAGAAGGGGTGTACTAGGACTGGTGTCATTCGCCATTTCAGTAGGACCTCTGGAGACATCAGTTGAGTTTCATGTGCTAGATGTACCGGCCTCTTTCAACTTATTATTGGGAAGACTTTGGTTGCACGACCCAAATGTCCAGGCTGTACCATCGACTCTCCATCGAAAACAAAAGCTGATTAAGAATGGGGCAGTTTTAACTATTCACGGAGAAGATAGCATTCATCTCCCGAGAGGAGGAGAGGGTACAATCTTGTTGGAAGTTTAATATAATGAAAATGATGTGCCGCTTAGTGGTTTTCAGTTCGATGAAACCCAGGCTGTTCAGATGCTGATGAATGAAGAAGAAAGGTATGTCAACCCACGGGCCGTAATAATGATGAGAAAAATATCATTTTTCCTGGGCATGGGATTGGGGCGTAAACAGCAAGGTATCCCGGAACCCATTCAAGTATTGCTGATTTCGCATCATTTTGGTCTTGGGTATAAGCCAACGAAAGAAGATTTGGAAGGGCCTAAGAAGGGACGGAAGGTCAATTACACCGGAACGCTCAATGGGTACTTCGTCAGGGAAGGGGAAGATTTCCCGTATTGCGGTTTTTCAGAGCCATGGATCGACGAAGAAACCAATCAAAAGCTGCCAGGGTTGGTGATCTTTTTCAGTAACCAGCTATCTGACACGGAAGAGGAAGAAACAATGGAAGGAGAGAAGGAAGAAAAGAAGGTTCAGGAAGAAGATTGGGCCGACAAACTCGATGGTACTGACTTGGGAGTGCTTTTCAATGAGAAGATGGCTCAGCTGCGTATAACTGAATTGGACTGCTTCATGATGGGTTTCAGCGCACCGACAGACTGCACCAAGCTCATCGTTGATGCGGCTGCCAAAGAGGTGAAAAATTGGACCTTCGAGTCTTGTAATACACAGGTTGTCTATCTTAAGTCCAAGTTTAAGTCAGAGTCTTTGGTCGAAGGCGCATCTGTTGGTGCTCTTCTCCCTGCTTTTACCATCGAGTTTGTAATCCCCTCTGTTTTTAATGAAATGAACAAGATTTTCGGTTACTCTGCTTTATTTGATTTATTTCATACGTTTTTTGACGATTTTAAACTCAACGTGGATATTCCCGAAGAAATAAAATTTTTAATAAAAAGAGAAGAAGAAATGCGTGCCCAACCAATAATTGAAAAAACTTTGTCGATAAATTTGGGTAATGAAACAAACCCGCAAAATATTCAAATTGGTTCTTCTTTATCCATAGTTGAACAAGAGAAATTAATAACTTTATTAAAAAAATTTAAAAATGTATTTTCGTGGTCTTACGAAGATATGCCTGTAATTGATCCTGATATTGTCCAGTACCATATTCCCTTATATCCTAATGCTAAACCGGTCAAACAAAAATTAAGACGGATCCGGCTAGAATGGGCTCTAAAGATTAAAGAAGAAATTGCCAAACAAATCAATGCTGGATTCCTAATGGTAACTAAGTATCCGAAATGGGTAGCCAACATTGTACAAGTGTTAAATAAAGTCGGTCGTGTCTGAGTCTACGTGGATTTTTGGGACCTCAACAAAGGTAGCCTGAAAGACGACTTTCCACTGCCAGACATCGACGTCCTAGTAGAAAGTACAGCGGGGCATGCTTTGTTATCATTCATGGATGGCTTCTTCGGATACAACCAGATTTTGATGGATCCCGAAGACAGAGAAAAGATAACATTCACCACGCTTTGAGACACCTATTGTTATTGTGTGATGCCATTCGGTCTAAAGAATGCAAGGGCAACCTATCAGAGGGCTACCACTACCTTATTGCATGACATGATATATAAGGAGATCGAAGTGTACGTGGATGATACGATAGTAAAGTCTAAAGATCGGGATGGCCACATCACAGCATTGTGAAAATTCTTCGAAAAGATTTAAAAGTGCAAGATGTGGCTCAATCCACAAAAGTGTGCCTTTGGGGTTACTGCCGAAAAGATGCTTGGATTTATGATCACTCAACGGGGTATCGAAGTGGATCCTTCAAAGATCAAGGCAATCTTGGAAATGTCTCCTCCAAAGGCTGAACGAGAAGTCAGGGGCTTTCTAGGTAAAATACAGTTTATCAGTCGACTCATCGCAAAACTGACAACTACCTATGAGCCGCTCTTTCGCCTACTGAAGAAAGGAGTCAAGTTCAAATGGGATAAAAAATGCCAAGATGCCTTTGATGATGTGTGATAGTATTTACAGAATCCACCTGTTCTAGCTCCTCCCGAACCTGATGGGCTACTAATTCTTTATTTTTCAGTAACTGATTCAGCTATGGGACGTATATTGGAGCAAGAAGGCAAAATTGGAATCGAAAAGGCTGTCTATTACTTAAGCAAGAAGATGATCGGGTTAGAAATACGGTACACGCCATTGGAGAAGACATGTTGGGCCTTGGTTTGGGCTTCTCAAAAATTATGGTACTACATGCTGTCTTTCATAGTGAACATCATCTCTTGGATGGACCCGTTGAAGTATCTATTTGAAAAGTCAGCACTGACAGGAAGGCTGGCCTGGTGGTTGTTGCTATTATCAGAATTTAATCTTCAATACGTCACTCGGAAGTCAGTCAAGGGCAGAGCAGTGGCAAAATTTCTGGCCGATCAACCAGTGGAGGGAATAGAAGACACAGAGTTCCAGTTTCCCAACGAACAGCTGATGAAAGTCGGGAATGACAAGTGGACTCTATATTTCGACGGCGCATCCAATCAATATGGCTATGGAATAGGAGTCCTCCTTGTCACTCTTAACAAATCACACATCCCCTTATCATTAAAGCTCAATTTTGAAGTCACCAACAATCAGGCTGAATATGAGGCATGTTTAGATGGATTAGAGGCAGCCTTAGAATTAAGGGTAAGGAAGCTAGAAGTCATTGGAGATTCAGCACTGGTAGTTTCACAAGCGAGGGGAGAATGGAAAGTCAGGGACTTAACCTTGATTCTCTATCATCAAGTGCTAGAGAAACTAATACCGCGTTTCGAATCACTAATCTTCACCCATGTGCTAAGAGTGCAGAACAAGTTCGACGACGCACTGGCCACCCTAGCATCCACGATTGACATACCATCAGGAGTCCAAATGAGGCCTTTGGTAATTGAATAGAAAAGAATGTCGGCATACGAGATGGTGGCCGCAATTGAAGAAAGCACTGACAACCTTCCATTGTACTTTGGCATTCAAAATTTTGTAGAGAAAGGAGAATATCCCAAGTTTGCCAGTAAAAAGGATAAAAGGGCAATACGAAGACTATCTGCACAGTTTGTCATTTGTGGTTGTAGGCTGTATAAACGAGAACATTCTGGGGTCAATAAGCTGTGTGTTAACACTGAAGAGGGCCAAACATTGATGAAAGAAATCCACCCAGAAGTTTGTGGGCCACACATGAGCAAAAATATGTTAGCCAAAAAAATCCTACGATAAAGATACTTTTAGATGACAATGGAGATGGACTGTATACAGTTTGTGCAGAGATGTCATAAGTGTCAAATTCACGCAAACCTCATGCACGTTCCCTCGTCCCAACTGTACAACATGACGTCTCCATGGTCGTTCTCAATATAGGGCATTGATGTGATTGGCAGAGTAATACCGAAGGCATCCAATGGACATGAGTTTATTTTAATGGCCATTGAATATTTCACTAAGCAGGTGGAAGCAGCTTCCTACTCGGTATTGAAAGGCTCCCATGTTGCTAAGTTTATCAAGAAGAATGTCATTGTTTGTACGGAGTCCCACATGAGGTTATTTCAGATAACGGTTCACATTTCCAAGGGGAGGTCCTGGATCTTTTCGAAGAATACCGGATAGTGGCTCACAAATTCTCGCCATATCGGCCGCAGACCAATGGAGTAGTTGAGGCAGCAAACAAGAATATCAAGAAAATCCTGTAAAAGACGAACAATTCACATAAGGATTGGCCGAAACATCTACCATTTATACTCTGGGGATACCGAACGTCGATTAGAACCTCAATTGAAGCTACGCCATACTCTTTAGTGTGTGGGATGGAAGCCGTGCTTCCTATCGAGGTGGAAATCCCTTCACTAAGAGTAGTGGCCGAGGTTAATTTCTCAGAAGCAGAATGGAAGAGGAACTGGATGGAAGAATTGTTCTTGTTTGATAAAAGAAGGCTACAAGCTATGTTCCACGTGCGAGGTTACTAAAAGAGTATAGCTCGAGCATTCAACAAAAAGGTCAAGTCCCGAGATCTCAAAGAAGGAGATTTAGTTCTTAAGGAAATCAGAGCCCCTATCTTTGACCCGAAAGGCAAGTTCAAGCTAAACTTGTCCGGGCTATTTCTAATCAAAACCATTATGACCGGTGGTGCAGTCATTATTATGGATTTGGATAGCAATGAGTTCTCCACTCCAGTTAACCTCAATCAGCTTAAAAAGTACTATCCTTGAGGTAAAAATAAAGATGAAATAAAAAGCTCGCTGAGTTAAAAACAAAAAATGAAACTCAGGCAAAAGTTAGAGCAGCCCGCAAGGTTAAAAACCCAAAAGGGTGACCTTGACAAAAGTTAGGGCACTACCAAAGGAGAGTGTCAATACCCAAGTGAAAATCGAGCCCAAATACGTTATGGCCTGATTTCATCTTTTTGAGATACGTAGGAAGCTTTTTTTAAGAAGTCCGGCCACATTCTTCGTTCTTTACCATCTTTGAATCTGAGTAAGACCAATGCAAATTAATTTCTGAATTTTGATAATAAAGTCATTTAAACTTTAGATAAATTTGAACCATCTTAAACATAAAGTGGGAGTTTTTCATTACTTTAATTGGAGTTACAAAGTTTTTTTCTCTTGAAAGGAAGGGCACGTAAGTCCCAAACTCTATCAATAAGGCTATTAAATTTTCAAAACAAAGCAGAAATCCTCAAATCCTCCCCCTCTTTGCTGTTTATTTCCCCTCTTCTCTATCCTTCTTCTCCCGATCCTGCAGCAGCCATGTCTTGTACTTATTAGGGAGCTCAGGGCACTGCAGCTCCTGTATATCCGTCCATGAGCGAGATGGCAAGGTGTCCTGATATGATGCCAGAAATGGGGCCCGTAGCATAGATGAAAACAGATGGCCTCGAATGCTGAAAGAGATAATCTGACTGCGACCAAACTGCCGCATAATTCGATGAGGGTAATAGAAGGAAATCTGACGAAGGCCGACCAACAAAACACCAGAATGATCCATAGTGGTCAGAGTCATAGCAGAAATCTGCCACTAGGGGCACTACCAAGTAATATCTGGGCTAGTCAAAGAGGAAAGGTACCGTCACCATGCTACTTCGGTATCACAAATATGATAACGGGGGTGGTAGAGGAAAGCTGCAGCACTGTGTCTATCAGTGGGTGGTTTTTGCACAAGATTTACCTTCTCCATCAGCCAGACTGCAGCAACAGTTAGAACAGTGAGAGAAAAGATTTGCAGTATAACAGAAAGCTTGATGCAGAGAAAGATGTTGAGCTTACCTGAAGATGTTGATGCTGAGAAAGATGTTAATATCCAATTCACCCCCCTCTTGGGATCACACACATACTATCAAAGGTCACCGGTAGGACGAAACCTATCAATGATCCATGGAATGTCAAGGCAATCATCCTGAGTCAAGAGGGAGGCTTCCATCCTAGATAGACTATAAAGCTGCATGACTTGCTGTCGAAATGAGAGAAAGAAAGTCGGAACCACAACAGCACTCCGTGGGGCCAAGTCCAAGATGGCAACAAATTCCTCTACAGTAGGGCAGTGTTCTTCAAGGCCAAACCGAAAGACATGAGACTGCGGATCCCATAGTTGAGCAGCAGCTAACAATAAAGGACTGTTAATCTCCATGGTCCTCAGTGAGAAAAGAGCATTCAGGCCAAATGGGGCAAAGTTCAAACGTTCAATGTGGTAAAATGCTTCAATTCATAGAGAAAGAAGAGAAGTCATATGAGTCAGAGTAACAGCAAATGGGGCCTCCAAAACTGTATTTATAAGGCCAGAAAGGGCGAGAAATCAAAATTTCGGCAAAAGGCACGTTCAAAGTGGCGATCGCCATCTTGGAACTAGCGACCGCCAACTCCAAAAATCATACTACAGTGACATCATTTCTTTGACCAGGCGACCGCCATGTTAAAACAGGCGACCGCCAAGTAAACATTTTTGAAAAGTGGCGACCGCCATGACATGGCGGGTGTGGGTCAGTTTGCAGTTTGTGTGATCTGTATTAGTTGTGGCATCTAAATTATACATCCAAGACAATTTGAACATTAAATGAAGATAAACCATGCAACAGAAGAATATAAAGCAATAAATGGCACGAAGGCCTAGATGTATATCAAGAGGTAATGTATCAAAGTAAAAACTAGGGCACACAGGCCCATGGGTCAAATGTATATAAGTATGCCAAAATGGGGCATGCAGGCCCATAAAGAGAAAGTGCATCTGAATGTAAAAGTAATTGGGGGGAGAAGCTCTCTCTCAGGTATGCCTCGGGCGAACTCGATGGGAATAAGGACTGGCCTCATCAGAACTGATGTCATCAAAAAGCCTCTCCAAGTCATCGCTGTTACTGCCAGAGGAAGAGGACACGACTTTGGATCAGCTCCGTGCAGAAGAGATGGATCCTCTGAAGCGAGCACGGGAAGATGCACGGCCTTGAGTAGGAGCTAGAACCGGAATAGGAGCAGGAGCAGGAGTAAGAGGTGGAACAGCAGCAGCTACATGTGGCTGTCAAAAGAGACAAAAAATAAGAGAATAGTATAAAGGAGAACAAAGAAATCCAAAAGATAAACACTCACCGGTCGAGGAACAAAAGGAACCCCAACTGCACGCAGAGCAGCATCCTATTGGCGAATCAAAGTCTACATACCACTCACTATTAGCATGAGACGATCCAGCCAAGCTTGATCCTCCTATCAAAAGGAAGAAAAGACTGAGCAGTCTGAATAGAGGAAATATAGAAAAGGAAGCAACGAAAAAGAATGAACCTGAGCATGTACTAGTTGGAACTCCGGCGCTGGGGGAACCGGGATAGGAATATCGAAAGGATACCCATCAACAAAGGAAGATACGGGCTAGCGTATCTCGACACTCCCAACCCTAGCCCCACCAATAGCAGGACCAACATCAGTAGCTGTAGCGGCACCAGTATCAGCAGCCTTTGGTGCCGATCCCCTCCTCCTGCCACTAGCCGGGCCGGGTCCTAGAGGTCCCAATAGGTGTGCCCAGGCCCAGGCAGGGTAATCCCCCTCAGCCACCAGTAACTCTGCAGCATGAGTCCTCACCAGCTCAAGGAGAAGATCGACCCCGCTCAGATGCTCAGTCCGGCGCATACAGGTCGGAGGAACCACTGGGATTCGAAGGTGATCCAGGCCGAGCGACTGGTGAACCACTCGCTCTCCTAGATAATAATCCCATCCGAATGGACCCTCCAACAAAATACGCCTCGCAGCAATGTCGCAGTTGCGCATCAGATTTGCGCCGGCCCGATCCTCTACTCCCCTCCGTACATCCCAGTGGACCTGCAACAGTTCAAAGTACAGTACAATGTAGAGAACAGTAAGCCATGCATTATGGTGAACAGTATACAGTGTAGTACGGTAAACAGTGATCAGTGTCCAAAATAAAGAGCAGTACAGTGAATAATGCATTAAGCAGTATAATGCAGAAAGTAGTGTACAGAATAATAAACAGTGAATAAAGATACCTGGTCGGGTGTCAGCCGGTCTAGCAAAACCTGAAACCGGTCAATGTCCTTCCCCTTGGCCTTCTTCCCCTTCAGCCCTCAGGACCACCGTGCTGCACGGGGAATAACCAGAGGGTCTACAGATGAGTTCGCCGGGACATGAAGCCCGAGGAACTCATAGGTTCATAACTTCAAAGAAGAAGATGTCAGCAAGCAGATAATAACAGATAACAAAAATGAATGGAAAAGTTTCGAAATTAAATCCTACCTCCCAGACCCTCCAGTATCCCCCAATGTCGAGCTCCTGAGGGAATCGGGTCAATGTCCGCATGAAGCTGTAAAGTGTGGCAAGAGCGGCTCCTCTCCAGTTGTAAGTGGCAACCCGGTCAAGTCGAGCAAGTCTGCATAAGTAATGCAAATGTACGGTATTCTCCTTGTTCGAAAATAAGGAGGTACCGAACATATACATCAAGAAGCCTCAGGCGACCCACTCGAAGTGGCGGGGCTTGGTGCAGTCGAAGTGTCTGAATCTCTCGAAGAACCAGGTATATCTGACTTTGTCGCAATCCATCTGAGCAGGAACGGCTCCGAGAAAGTGCATCAGGGCATCAGTAGAACCAGCAATGGTCAGGTTAAAAGGGATGGGGGCCCCTCCAACCCGAATGCCGGTAATGAGAGAAAAGTCTAGAGGCGTCAGCGTAACCTCGAAGGTGGTGAAATGAAAGGTGTTAGTGGTATCTCACCACCGCTCGGCCAAGGCAGTCAACCATACCCTGTCATTGCTCGTCCTACCCAATAGAGGTACGAAGCGAGCAAAGCCGGAGACATCAATGTAAACCCGGCTGGGAGTAGAGAGGGCATCATACCACTCCAACACCTCCCCGGAGGCTGAACCTCCGAAGCCTCAGACATAGTGACCAGCTTGTAAAGAGAAGATAAACAAAGGATACATAAAGAGCAGATCAAACACATGAAACATGCAATCCCTGATAAATCAGGCAAATCATTCAAACCCGAGGTGACGGTCCTTCGGTTCTTTTCAAGCCCAAGAAAACTAAGTACCCTAACCCTAAGTTCATGATTTCTGCACATCCTAGTAATCCTAAGCCTCTATCATTTTTTGTCAATCATTCTTCCCAAAAAAATAAATAATAAAAAATCTTTCTGTTTTACCCATTTCACCCTGCCTGTTAGGATTAATCTTTGAAAAATTTGTCCTAATCTTCTAAAAATAAAATCGTCTTAAATTTTTTAGGGTTTCTTAACATTGTCTTAAAAAATTTTCTCAAATTTTCTAGAATTTTCTTAAATTTTTTTTCAAAATTTTTAAAATTTTTCTCAAAATTTTAGCATTTTCTTAAATTTTTTTTCAAATTTCTAGGATTTTCTAACATTGTCTTAAAAATTTTTCTCAAAATTTTTAGGATTTTTCTAAAATTTTTCTCAAAATTCTAAATTTTTTTATGTTTTTCTTAAAAT
>JAOTRH010414514.1:0-34661 GCA_034768845.1 Heliamphora exappendiculata
ACGTGATTAAAAAATATAAATAAAATTTTTAATATCAATTTATTATCCATATAAGATGATATGTATTTTTTTATCTCGGTTTTAAAAATTTGAGATATTTTTTATTACACCGCACATCTAATATCGTACCGAACAGTATATTGATTTTTTCATTTGTACAGTACGTATCGTTGTCGGTAATATACCGTGTCCCGTTTAAAATTATTAAATTTATAATTTCAAATATTAAAATTTATACCTATTAATTTAGATTAAAAATAAAAAATAAAAATTATATATTAGAACAAGCAGATCCAACCAAAATCATCCAAGCTCCATAAGCAAATCATACATTAGATCACAAGCCAACTAATTTTTAAAAATATTTTTTAGTATTTAAAAAATTCAAATTTAAAAAAAAAACCGTTTAACAAATATTTTTTTGAATATTTTTAAAAAAAATAAATATAAAAATAAAAAAAGCGAAACAAAGCAAATAAAATAAAAAAAAATTGTTTTTAGTTGAAAGACATTGAAAATTGAGAGAGAGAGACAGAGAGAGAGGCAAAATGAAAAAATAAAAAAATTAATAGAATTAGCGCAAAATCATTGACATGGGTGATTAGTGAAATTTCAGAAACTACATGGGTGGTATCTATTTTTGTCAGAAACTAAATGGGTGATCAGTGTAATTTACCCTAAAATTTATCTTCATATTAATATTAGGGTAATTTTTACTAAAATCTAATTTTATGTTTTATTTTACTAAAAAAATCCTAAAACAAATTCAACTTTGTTATAAGTACCATTTCGAAATAGGATGTCGATTATACAATTCCATTGAATCGTTCATTCGCGCATTTTTTTTTCGTCCAAATTTTATAGCAACGGCTCCCAAAATATCAGCAAACAATCTACTCAAAATCAATCATCTCTGAAAAATCAAGAAATTACCATCCACGGACTGCGAAAAAGCCGAGGAATATTGAGAAAAATGCATGGATGGATTGCGATTTGAATTTGGCTCGTGATGTAGGGTCGAAGAACAAACCGCTTCATACTCGTTGAAAATCAAATAGAACGTCATTCTCCAAAGTTCCCAAATGTAATATCACATATTTGTATTATAGCCAGCCAATTTTTCTGCGCATTTTCAAGTCCTACTTTTCTGCGCATTTTACTTTGCAGAAAATGATAAAACAAACAGAAAATGATACACCAAACAGAAATCGAACAGAGAATAATATTGTCAATAAAAAATGATAAACCAAAATAAAATCTAGCAGAGAATGATACTGTCAATAGAAAATGATACACCCAATTGAAATATAAGAGAATGATACTGTCAACAGAACATTGTACATCATTAGAAATCCTGTATAAAATGATATAGTTAATAAAGAATGATACACCCAACAGAACATTATACACTAACTTATCTTCAACCTGTAGTACAAGTACCATTTTTTGCAAAGAAAATAGGAATATCTTGATATGAAAAAGAAATGAAATTTTGAAAAGGAAATGAAAAGTATCATGATATGAAAAGGAAATGGAAATATTCTGATATGAAAAGTATCATTTTTTTCAATCTGCCTGGTGTACTGGTATTTGCGTGAGAAAAAAAAATGAAATTTTGAAAAAAGATTCTTGATATGAAAACAACCCAATTACCATATCATAATAATTACAAATAATAAAGGGTATAAATGTCTATTTTTATCTTAAATTTTAAAAAAAGATTTCATAAAATATTATACTTTTAATAAGGACTAATCCCTAAACATCTTTCTAAAATGGAATTTATTTCTAATTTATGCTTAGTAGTACAGTGGAATTTTAATTTATCTTTATATTAATAATACAGTGGAATTCTTTGTATAGTAATCTTGAAGTGAAATCTCATTATCATTGAAATTCTCAATGAAATTTAACTACTAAGTATTGACATTGGAATTAACATGATCTTGGTGAATTGATCATCCATGCAACAGCTACGGACAAGGATGCCACAATATCTGTTCATTTTGAGATTTAATTATTAATTGCACTAATTTTGAATATATATATATATATATATAATTTTGGTTATTAATATTTTAAAAATAATTGTAATTTCATCAACAGAAAAATTTTACTAACTGAGATTGTGAAATTTTACTGTAGTTTCACTGCATACTAAATTTCACTGTTATTGAAATCCAACATACAGTGAAATCTACATATCTATTTTTTCAACGAATTTAGTACCATCATGTATCGTGTGTGATAGATCTCCACAAAAAGATTTTAGAAAAATTAATTTTATTTAAAACGGACATATAAAATAAAAGTCATGATATTTTAAAACTTCTTATTATAAATTATTTGATCAACTTTTGGTTCACTATGCCCGAATAGACTCGACATAATAAGGAAAATGATGAGGTTTTATCTTTAGGTCATATTTGTATTAAGGGATTAGAAATCTGAATTGAATTGTTAGTTAAAAATAAATTTGTATCGATGGACTAAATATTATAATTAAATTATTAGTTCCTCATTGTTTTTTATACGAGGGACAATTAATAAAAATGGGGAACGTGAGATAGTTGGTGAAGAGGTAATTTTTTTTTTATTGATTGAAGAGATAGTAAGAAGATTATTTATTCTCTATTTTCTTATTTATTAAAACAAATATAACTTTATTTTATTGTTCTATATGTACATAGAAATTAAATTTCATAAACAGGACTACATAAATTACCTTCGTTTAATTTTTATTATAAATTAAGTTTCAACAAACCTAGTAAAGAAGCTAAAGGCGCCGGCAGGCCGTTGTTTTACACTTTCCGCTCTCCTCCTCCCTTACTTTTCTTGGGTTGCACAGCCAAGCCAGCTGCACAAAAGTCCTCTCTCTCTCTCTCTCTCTCTCTCTCTCTCTCTCTCTCTGTACGTGTAAAACAGATCTATGGCCCGTTGGATAAGTTGTTTATTTATTTATTTATTTGTTTTGTTTGAAAAAATACTTGTTTATTTATTTATTTTAATTTATTTTAATTTATTAATTTATTTATTTATTAATTTAAATCTTGTTTATTTAGTAAACCAAACAACGTTTGTTTATTTGACTGTTTATAAGCTAACTAAATTAATAAGTAATTTATCCAAATGGAACTTATATATATAACAATTTGCTGATTTCTGCAAAACTAAGAAAAGATGAAAATATATTATTCAAATGGGATTATCTTTGTGGGTATCTTTCGGCGATGCCTTTTATTTTTTTTTGCTCTTATGGTTTCTTGACTTGATTGATTGTTTATTTTTTAACTTTTTAATGTAAGAATTAACTTATTTATTTATTTAATAATTGACTTATTTAATTACCCAATTAAGTAATTTGATTTTTAACTTATAAATTAATAAATAAATAAATAAATTTATTCAAACAGACCCATACATTACACAAATATATATTATTCAATATATTATATAATACATCGTCATGGAATTATACATTTCACAATAATTATACAGTTGAAAATCCTCGTTCACAATTACGTGGATGGGGACCCAATAAAGAAGGGAGAAGTTTTAAATCTGCAAGAAATGGAGGGAATATTTTCTCGCCACTCACTGTGCTCGGAGGATCCCACTGTGCCACCTCTCTTCCCTAGGTAGCTCTTCCTTTTTTTTTTTTTTTTTTTTTCTCTTTTTCTCTGTTTTTTTTTTTTTATCTTTTGCCTTCTGGTGTTATGTTCTTATTTCTCTATATGGGGTTTTTTTTTTCTTGTATGGCTGATTAGTAAGACCCTTCATCTTCTCTCCCCTCTCTCTCTCTCTGTCTGTGATTTCGTTCTTAAAATTGGGTATTAGGGTGGGGTATTTTTGTGGGTATCTTTCGGTGATGCCTTTTTATTTTGCTCTTATGGTTTCTTGACTTGATTGATTGTTTATTTCTCAACTTTTAGGGTAAGAAGGAGAGACGAATTCCACTGATAGATGAAACCATATAGAGAAGACATAAATTAAATTGGCATGGATGTGATTCAAAATGGGCAGGAATACAACGCAGAGTTCTGGCCGATAGAGCATCCGTTGGAGCCACCGGATGAAGATCAGCCCGTGAAATGCCCAATGCCAGACTCTTCTGTTACAAAAGTAAGTGTAGATTTAATTTCGTCTCTTACTTTTTTAAAAAAATTTTTAAAACCTAGACAACGAACTAAGACTTATGCCGAATTCGAAATGAATAATCCAGATTCAACACTACGTAGTGTGCGCCACACTTTCAATGAATCTAGATCTTTTATTTGAATTCTTAGTAAATTTCTGGGTGTATTTTCTGGATTTGTAGAACTACTGATTTTAAAATCTGTTTTAGAATTTGAAAGGGTGTTGATGCGATATCTATTTTATATGACCATTTAAAGGGTGGAGATTTAAGGGTTGTTTATCTGATATTTATGTTCAAATGTTGAGTTTTTTGTCTAATGATTGAACAAGGGTAGAGGGAGTGACACGGGAAAGGAAAAATGAGAATTCTAAAGAATGGAGTGTGATTGTTTTCTTTGGGTTTTAAGGTAAATTGATCCCACCTTCACTTGAGTGAATGCTACTTTTTTTTAGTATATTATTACTCTTAGTTATTTATTTTCCAATTGTTGCCTGAAATTAATATTTAAATTATATTATTTTCGAAAGTGTTTTTAGGCACCAGT
The DNA here is from genome assembly GCA_034768845.1 of Heliamphora exappendiculata. Lineage (NCBI taxonomy): Eukaryota > Viridiplantae > Streptophyta > Magnoliopsida > Ericales > Sarraceniaceae > Heliamphora > Heliamphora exappendiculata. The sequence continues at coordinate 4,683 of JAOTRH010414514.1, forward strand.
AATTTGCTAGTTTAGAACAATACTCTTATTTTTAGTTACCCTTTAGCAACCACTTTGTTAGTAAAAAGTAAAAGCCGATTAAGGCATCTGCCAAATAAGGCTATTGGGACTACAACAACTCTTATCAATTTAAAATATTTTGATTTGGATAATTTGAAATTATTGCTACATGGTTTATGATCAATGCAGTATTGTGCTTATTTGTCATTTTGTAAGTTATATATCATAATAAGTTTGTAGAAATACTTGAATCTGCAAAATTGAAATGTAGGAATTTGTGACATTGCAATTAAATTCCACAAAATGTACAAGTAAAACTGAAACATTCTTGTTTTGTGTGGACTTTGGATTGGTTGAGTTTCGGCAAAGAATAAAACTGCAGAAGATGATGAATTATGAACACAACTTAGAAAGCATAAGATATAACTTGAAGAAACCTTGAAGCCATTAAGATTCTGAGAAATTTTCTCTATTTTTCGAGAAAGGAGGTGTCATATACAAGGAGAAGGTTTTTACTGGTTAGATTTGAATCCAGGGGGATGTAGTATAGGAAGCATGCATCATCCAAGGCTTTGTCTGGCAACCGTATATTTCTATGATTTTTTGACATTTTTAGGGAAAAAAGTTTAAAGAGAAAAAAAAGTACGTCATTTGGCTGTTTTAGCTTTTATTCCACTACTTTATTGACATTTGAAAAAGTTTCATTTGCAAAGATTAAAGAAGTTTTATAGTTCTTTTGTTTTAAAATGACGACTTAGTGCAAACCCATCAAACTTGTTGTAGGCTCTGTGAGTCTATCGATTGAAGGGTTTAAGCAGAGCAATTTGACTCGAAAAGTTTGTTGTCCACAAATTAGAAAGCTAGTTGAGGAGTTCAGATCAAGAACTTTGACGTTATATATATGAACACGAGATTTCGCGAGGTGAGTTTACAGTTAGGAACAAACCATCATCTGCCAAGGTTGGGAAAGGCATATCAAAGGCATGATTTTAAATTAATTTGGTAAATCATTTGATATTGGAGTGCTGTCGCATATATGGTAGTGCCCTATGGGGCACCGACAATTGTACTTGAAGCTTGAGAGTAGAACACAAATGAGGATTTGCTAAAGGAAAAATAGAATTGAAAAAAAACGGGTGAGAACAATGGTGCATGCATTGAGAGTATTTGGAACAGTGGCAAAGCAAGCATGTTAGTATTTTAAAAATCTGGTGTACAAATGTACCCAAAAAATGTTGAGCCATCTATGTGATGGCAACAAATGAGAAGAATACAAAGTCAATAAAAGGAGGCAAAAAACGTAAAAGAAGATCTGCCCAATCTTGGTCCAGAAATCTTCCAAAACACAACCGCTTGAAGCCGCCCAAAAGATAATATGCAATTAATGGCTTGTTTCCCCTTCTTCCTCTTATAAATGTATAACCCGTTGCGTGTTAGAAGCAGGGTGTGGGAAAAACCAAGTGAGTTGTGTGTATTGTGAATGAAGAGGCAGAGAGATTGTGAGAGTTCCTCTTCCACTGTATTTTTTTTCATTGATATAGTGAAGTTCTCTCTCTCGCGTGAATGTAGGCCGAGTCTGGCCGAACCACTTAACTCCGGTGTTTCTTGTGTTTGATTTTTTGTGCTTGTGTTTTCTAAACCTTTCCTACACCCTAACAACTGGTATCAGAGCCTCGTTGGAGGTTTTAAAGCCCTCTGCTCAAATTTGTCTAGAAATGAAGTTTTTTGAAACCACCGTTTAATTACACTAGTGTGTAGATCTCGTCGAGACAATTCCGACAATATATTAAACGTCGAAAATAAAGTTGAAATGAGCCCTCTAACTCCATTTAAAGTGTTCTGGAAATTAAAATAACCAAACAAAGCCTTCCTCTGGTTTCTCCTTCAGCAGAACGAAGAAGACAATTGACATGCTAGTTGCCACATAGGTGCCACGACAGCGCCACGTCACCTGCCATGTCAGCAGTGGGCCCGTTTTTTTCCATGCCATCACTGCTGCCCAGTCAGCAGCTGCGTCAGCATTAACCCCCCCACTTTTCTTTTGGAGGCTTATTCGGTCATTTCAAGCTCGATTTGACTAATTTCGGAGTCGTTTCCAACCAATTCGATTGTTTTGGACGCATTGGTGTGGCCTATTTCACCAAATTTAGCTTTTAACTTGGTGATTTGATATGACTAATGAGAAGGACTCTTAAAAAATTGATAAGTTTGATGGTACAAACTTTGGATTTTGGCGCAGGCAAATGGAGGACTATTTATTCTAGAAGGATATTTATTTACCACTAAAAGAAAAGCCTGTCGATACGAAAGATACTCAGTGGGAAGTATTTGATCGGAAGGCTCTCGCCATTATAAGACTTTCTTTGTCCAAATTTGTGATGTTCAATATCAAAAACGAGAAAACAATGACATCTCTTATGGCAGCTCGGCTGGCTCTCTCAAGTTTGTATGAACAACCTTATGCAGCCAAAAAGGTTTATTTGATTAAAAAGTTGTTTAATTTGAAAATGCCTGAAGGAGGTAGTTTTAGCAAACACTTAAATAAATTCAACAAAGTGAAAGATTAACTGGATTAAGTTGATATCACTTTTAATGATGAGATTAGAGCCTTGCTAATTCTCGATCAGTTGCACGAGAGTTGGGAAGGTTAGACACATTCCAGACTTGAGGAAGCATTTAATCTCTATGAGACAACTGGCAAGTGAAGGTTACACTACAACCTTCGATGGAGACAGTTGGAAAATTTTCAAAGGCGCAATGACGATCATGCACGGCAAGAAGAGTGGTACTTTCTGCATGACAACAAACAGCTGCGGGTGAATTACAACCGTAGCAAGCAACGATGATTCCAACCTATGGCACTAGAGACTCGGCCATATAAGTGAAAATGGACTAAAGGTTACGCAACAAATGGAAAGCTACCAGATCTACAGTCAGTTCAAATAGACTTGTGTGAAAGTTGCATCATTGGCAAGCAGAAAACAGTCATCTTCCAGACGATCAGTAAAACTCCGAAGAAAGAAAGACTCGAGTTAGTTCACACAGATGTCTAGGGACCTAACCTAGTTCCATCCATTGGCGGAAAGTCATATTTCGTCACCTTTATTGACGACCATTCCTGGAAGGTATGGGTTTATTTCATGAAACAAAAATCTAATGTATTTGTTGCTTTCAAGATGTGGAAAGCCATGGTAGAAAATGAGACAGGGCTGAAAATCAAAAGGATGAGATCCGACAATTGTGGGGAGTATGAAGATAGAGAATTCAAAAACTTCTACTATGAGCATGGTATCAGACTTGAGAGAACCGTGCCAGGTACACCCCAGCACAACAGAATAGCATAACGGATGAACAGAACATTGACTGAAAGAGCCAGAAGCATGCGATTGCAGGCAGGCCTTCCAACAGTTTTGGGCCGAAGCAGTCAGTACAGCAGCGTACTTGATCAACTGAAGTCCATCAACCCTGTTGAACTTCAAATTACTAGAAGAGGTATGAAGTGGTAAAAATGTAAAACTTGCACATTTAAAAGTCTTTGATTGTGTTGTATATGTTCACATCAGTGATCAGGTCAGAAGCAAGCTAGACCCCAAATCATAAAAATGCACTCTCATTGGATACGGCGAAGATGAGTTTGGTTACTGCCTCTGGGATGACCAAAACAAGAAAATTATCAGAAGCAGAGACGTCGTGTTCAATGAAAAGGCAATGTACAAAGACGCAACACCCGTAAGAAATTCAGCACAAAATGGCCGAGTGTATGCAGAGTTGGATGATCCTACAGACAGCAGTGTGACTCAGCAGACAGATCAGAGTTTCCCAGCAAAGGAACCCATCACAGAGACTCACAGAGATGCACCGCAGTCACCAACTCCACTTCCAGAACCTGTACTAAGGAGATTCTCTCAATCACATGTACCAAACATGAGGTATATGAATTACTTGTTACTAACTGATGCACGTGAACCCGAATGCTATGAGGAAGCATGCAAGGTAGAAGATGCTAGCAAGTGGGAACTTGCTCTGAAAGATGAAATGAAATCCCTCACCGCCAACAAAACTTGGGAGCTAGCTAAGTTACCTAAGGAAAAAGAAGCTCTTCAGAACAAATGGGTGTATCGCATAAAAGAAGAGCATGATGGTTCGAGAAGATATAAAGCATGACTTTTGGTCAAAAGCTTCCAGCAGATAGAAAGTATTGATTACTCAGAAATTTTCTCACTGGTTGTGAAACACACTACGATTCGGTCAGTGTTGAGTATTGTCGTAGCAGAAAATTTACACCTCGAGCAGTTAGATGTGAAAACAGCTTTCCTCTATGGTGATCTAGAGGAGGGATATACATGGAGCAACCAGAAAGATTCACAAAAAAAGGCAAAGAAAATTTTGTTTGTAGATTGAAGAAGAGTCTGTATAGTCTGAAACAGGCTCCAAGGCAATGGTACAGAAAATTTGACGGCTTCATGCAAAAGAATGGCTATCAGAAAAGCAACGCTGATCATTGTTTGCTAATTCAAGAGGTATAAATCAAGCTACATAATTCTTTTGCTTTATGTTGATGACATGCTACTTGTAGGACCAGATATGGACAAGATAAGAAAATTAAAAAAATAGATGTCCACTGAATTTGAGATGAAAGACTTGGGTCTAGCAAAGAAGATACTTGGGATGAGAATCACTAGAGATAGAAAGGAGGGAACCCTACAGTTGTCTCATGCCGAGTACATTAGGCAGATTCTGAGAAGATTCAACATGAGTGACGCTAATGCAGTTAGCACACCATTAGCCGGCCAGTTCAAATTACCAAAGACTCAGTCTCCAGAGTCAGACGAAGAGAAGAAAGCAATGGCTAATATCCCATACGCCTTAGCCGTTGGAAGTTTGATGTATGCCATGGTTTGCACGAGACCAGATCTTGGTCATGCAATGTGAACCGTTAGCAGATTTATGTCAAATCTAGGAAAAGCTCATTGGGAAGCAGTCAAATGGATATTAAACTATCTCCGAGGTACACTTAACAAATGTTTATGTTTTAGCAAAAGTAATCTAACTTTGCAAGGATATGTAGATGTAGACTTTACCGGTGAAATGAATCACAGAATAAGCACTACTGGATATGTCTTCACAGTAGGTGCTACTGCAATTAGTTGGATATCGTAAATACAGAAAATAGTTGCATTATCCACTATAGAGGCAAAATATATAGCCATAATAGAAGCCAGCAAGGAGATGATTTAGCTACAGGGTTTGTTGGCAGAGTTGGGTTTCAAGAAGTCAAAGAATGTTTTGCATAGTGACAGTCAGAGTGCCATACACCTGGCGAAGAACTTAGCATTTCATTAAAAAACAAAGCATATCGGATTTCGCTATCACTTCATCAGAACTCTTTTAGAAGAAGGGGTGCTAGCAGTTGAGAAGATCCAAGGCACTAAGAACCCTGCCGACATGTTAACAAAGACAATTTTAGAAGAAAGGGTGCTAGCAGTTGAGAAGATCCAAAGCACTAAGATCCCCGCTGACATGTTAACAAATACAGTGACTTCAGAGAAGTTGGAGCTATGTTTAGAATCAGTGGGTCTCCTAGATCCACTGAAACTGTGGGGGAGTAAATGCCCAATGACAAATAACCCCTCACGGGTCCATCAGCCCTCATTCCCCCCTGTCCCATCCTGACAAGGACGGGACAACACAGGGCAGACTCTTTTCTCTCTCTCTCTCTCTCTCTCTGCATATATTTGATATATATAGACTCTTCTCTCAGCTGAGGGAGGGGGGGCTGAAATTTGTCAACACCTTTTGGTTTTCTCTTTGTGTAAAGAGCTAACTTGGGCGTCAGAAACTCTCCCTCCGGCCGACAGTTGGGGGCTTTTTTGCAGGATCCCGGCGAACGGAGCATGTGAGAGCTGGCGGTTATCTTTCTCGTTGGATCTCGCCGTTTCAACCCACCAAATAAATTCAATATACGGGGCGTCCCCGTACATTTGTGCTCGGATGCTGAATCAAGCTCTTTAGGGTCACGCTTCAGGAAAGTGATTCCTACCTCTTTGTTTCTCTATATCCGCACAAACAAAACAAAAACTCGATTTATTTTCTAGAACAATAACTGTCAAGACGCTTCAGCTGGCGGTGAAACCAGATAAGAAAATTATGTTTGGGGCTTTATTTTCTCTCTCTAAAAACTGGATACAAAAAGTGGAACGTTCTGGGCAAGAAGGCGTGGGCTGGCAGGGGTCATGCTGAATTTGTTGACTTGGGGGGAGGAAACCGAAAAAACCAAACAGAACAAAAAAAGGGAGGCCAAGCAAAACCTTTTCTCCCTTTTGAAATGATGTATCCGTACCCCCTATATAAAGACCTATGTGTAGCCTTTTCTCTCTCTCTCTCAAAGGAGGGACAGGTGAGGGTTTGGGGCTCTCTCTCTTTGTTTTTGTCTCTGATTAAAAACGTGAGGCTTGGTGTTGATGAGGAGATCGGCAGCTTGGCACACATGGAGCGGAGGGGGCTTTCTCTCTCTGTCGCATGTTTTAATTCGCAAAGTACAATGATTGCTCGCCAATGCTTCGCAGCTCGGTGTCGTGATTCCGAGCTGCCATAGCTCGGTGCTAACTCTCTTGTTCAGCAGAGTCGACTCTCTCTCTAGATTGAAACAGCTCGGGCCTTATCTTCATCACGGCACTTCAGCCTCCTCAGCTCGGTTCATATCTCGTCCTGCACCTCGACGACCCGTCTCAGCACATATCTCTGCATTTCGGCACTATGCTAAGTTCGGCCTTAACTTGCTTCGGTTCATAGCTCGGTATCGTAAAAGATCAGGAGCTCAGCCAAGGAGCTCGGTACGTGTATTCTAACCCTAGGTTTGATTTCAGTATTGTCCGAAAAGGTCCTTCGGCACTATTTGGTTCGGCTTTCGCTCGGTCTTTGCTCAGCAGTTCAGTGCGACGGTATGTTGCAATTCGGCAGTCTTTTGTTCGGTATTGGCTCAGTAACTCAACAATACAGTTCGGCTTCTCAAAAAGGTCCATCTGCTCGGCATTTTTATGCCCATTTATTACGAAAAGCCTCTTCTCTCTTGCGGCGACTCATGCTTGGTGGCACCTCTCACGGTGGCACCTCTGCGACTGTTTGTGTATACTGCCATATCAGCACATTTTATTCCATCTCGGCACATCATGAGGATCACTCCCAAACCGCCCAGTTCGGTTCCCAGGTGGATCGCTCGGCACAAAGCTATCAAAATTCCTCTCCCAGTTCTGGCATCTCATCTTTCCTACTCTTTGTGTGGGAGCACGTGAAACCCAGCACACAAAAAATTACATTTTATCTTCTCTCTAGTTCTGTTCGGTCTTGGCACGCCTCAACCGTTCCCTTAGCAAGTGATTCTTACCTCAACTAAACTGGCTGAAGTTTGTCTTCTAAGACTCAGACACCCAGACAACATCTGGCGAGTCCTCCATGGTTATTTTCATCACATCAGTTCGGCATGGTATCTCCCCTGGAGCTGCTTGGCAAAGTTCCAGATCGGCAGTGATTTGCGGAGCTCGGTCTAAAGGACCTGCGTTCGGCATGCAGCGGCTTCTCCCCAACAACCAGGTAACAGAGCTTTTTCGAGTTCGCCACTGTTTGGTTTGGCTTTGGCGCAGCTGTTCGGTGCTGCATCACCCAAGCTTGGCACACGAGCTCGGTTACCATGTGGGTACCTCGGCTATGGTATTTTCTCAGCCATGTGGGTACCTCGGCCATGGTTTTTTCTCGGCCATGCATCGTGTCACCCTAGAGCTGGTTATGCATCTCTTTCTCTCGGAAGAAACTGATAGAGCAAAGTTTGGTCGGTCCCTTCACTGTTTGTTTCTCAGCGGCATATCACGGCAGTAAAGAGCTCGGCGTTGTGTTTCTCGGCAACTTGGGGCTTGACGGGATATTACATCTCTTCCCCTCCCACGATCTCTCCCTCGCATCTCGGCACCCGGAGGGTCGGTCCTCGAAGGGTATTTTAGCTCCTACACCTTTGTGGAATCTCTGCTATACATCCGCACCATCTCATGGCACCTTGTGAAGTAGCTCGGCGGCATCTTGTTCACTGATCAGCAGTAGCCAGTTCCAGGGAACTGCTTACTTGTGCAGTACTACAAACCACAGTTCGGTTGATCTTCGTGCATGGGATAATCGGACAATGGAGGTGGTTGCTTACTTTAAGAAACTAGGGATCCAGAGCTCAAAAGCTCGGCAATTCGGTGAGAGGCTCAGGCGGCGTTTGCATGCATGACATTAGCTCAGCCCGGTCCTTCGTGACATTCTCGGCATGTCATGCTTAGCTCGATTCCCTTGACACTTGATATGAATCTCTTCCATGCCTATTTTTACAACCTCCGCAGTCTAAGCCTTGGCATTGTTATTGAGTGCTCGGAAATGATCTGGTTCCATAGTGGGGTTATTGCCGCTCCGGGGCTCTCAAAGGTTTAAGTCGATATCTCGGCCTAGCTCGGCATAGGTTTGATTTGCACCTATGGTTGTGCTCAGCAAGTTCGGTTGTTCTGTTGAATCTTCAGCCAACAAGCTCCTTCGCAAATATTATATATGCCTCAGGCTTTTTCAAGAAAAAATCCTAGCCTAGCTTAGGTGCCAAGCCCAGCTCTCGGTGCTCAACGGAAACCCTAGTCTACCTAGGTGCCGAGCCTAGTTCTCGGTCTTCAGCAAAAAGCTCTAGCTTGCCTAGACAGGAGATTAGAATAATCTCAGGGACTAGAAGAGCTCCCAGGGTTCGAATAGCCCATCAGCAAAAATCCTAGCCTAGCCTAGGTGTCGAGCCCAGCTCTCGGTGCTCAACGGAAACCCTAGTCTACTTAGATGCTGAGCCCAGTTCTCGGTTTTCAGCAAAAAGCCCTAGCTTGCCTAGGCAGGAGATTAGAATAATCTCAATCTCAGGGACTAGAAGAGCTCCCAGGGTTCGAATAGCCCATTAAAAACCCTAGCCAAGCCTAGGTGCCGAGCCCAGTTCTCGGTCGTCAGTAAAAATCCTAGCTTGCCTAGGTGCCGAGCCTAGCTCTCGGAGCGATACAATTGACTGGTCTTCACGACAAAGGGTTGGGGTACATACAGTTTCCACATCCCTCTAACGACGAATGTAGAAGCTGAGGGCTATTGTGGGGGGGTAAATGCCCCATGACAAATAACCCCTCACGAGCCCATCAGCCCTCATTTCCCCCTGTCCCATCCTGACAAGGATGGGACAACACAGGGCGGACTCTTTTCTCTCTCTCTCTCTCTCTCTCTCACTCTCTCTCTCTCTCTATGCATATATTTGATATATATAGACCCTTCTCTCAGCTGAGGGAGGGGGGGCTGAAATTTGTCAATACCTTTTGGTTTTCTCTTTGTGTAAAGAGCTAACTTGGGCATCGGAGACTCTTCCTCCGACCGCCAGCCGGGGGCTTTTTTGCAGGATCTCGGCGAACGGAGCACATGAGAGCTGGCGGTTATCTTCCTCGCTGGATCTCGCCGTTTCAACACATCAAATAAATTCAATATACGGGACGCCCTCGTACAGAAACTATCCAGAAGATGATAGCTCAAAGAATAGAGCAAGTTCACAATAGAACAACACTAGATCAACAGACACCTGTTTGCCACCACATGTTTGGAGGGGGTGATTTGTTGAGCTATCCATGTGATGGCAATAAATGAGAAGAAAACAAAGTCAATAAAAAGAGGCAGAAAATGTAAAAGAAGATTTTCCCTGTCTCGGCGCAAAAATCTTCCAAAACACAGCCGCCTGAAGCACCCAAAAGATAATCTGCAATTAATGGCTTGTCTCCCCCTCTTCCCCTTATAAATGTATAACCCGTTGTGTGTTAGAAGCAGGGTGTGGAAAAAACAAAGTGAGCTGTGCGTGTTGTGAAAGAATAGGCAGAGAGGTTGAGCGAGTTCCTCTTCCACTGTATTGTTTTTTTTTATTGATATAGTGAAGCTCCCTCTCTCTCGTGGATGTAGGACGAGTCTAACCGAACCACATTACTCCGGTGTTTCTTGTGTTTGATTTTTTGTACTTGTGTTTTCTAGACCTTTCCTACACCCTAACAAAAAATCCCGGTGTACAAAACGAGAGACTATTGGAAGTTATTTCTATCATGGAATTTTAGAGTAAAAAGTCTTGTGGCCCCAAAATGAAGACGTGTATAGGCTTGAGCATGCTGGTGGCATGTAAAATTTGTTGAGATTTAAGAAATCCAATGTGTGCTGTTTTTCAGCCTCCGTTTCAGATATAAAGCATTGATTAGAAATGAGTAGCCTGGACATACTCCATGATTGATGAATGTTGAGTAGTAGAGAAGGGCTGGCAGACATTTTTCTTTACTAAAGTGGGCAATGGCGAGTTTGAAAAAAGCTTGGTAGAGTTTTGGAAAAGGAAGATAATTAACAAAATCATTACTGAAGAAAAAATATTCAGATTTATAAGGATATTCAAGAGAAGAAGAGTTTGAACGTTCTGTGGATGAGGGGGCTAAATAAATTGAAGAACCAAAAATATGATTGTCTACCAGAGAACATATTTAAATTTAGCAGATTTTATGGCTGCATCTCTGAACATATAATGCAACTATCTTTCTCAAAACCTTAAATGGTTTGCGGAGAGAACTCATATGTTGAGATATATCATTAAGTCTCAAATACTTGCTCCAGTTATATAGTAGCTTTCAAAATACGAGTTTGCCGCAATGATTTACACTAAGTTGTTCGACAACTAAATTGTTTCAGATTTAGATGATTGATGTTTACGTTGCAATCACATAGCAAACGTTACAAAATAAGGAGAAAGAGTGAATCATAGATTTAAGAAAAACCTAGAAAAATAAACTTAAGCTGGTTTGAATCGAATATGTTAAGCTACTAGCTATAGAACCAAGTTGCAACCATGAAGGTAGTACAATCACAAATAAAGGACTGAAAAAGTATAGACACTAGACACCAGAAAGTTTAGGTAGACAAGACTTGCCTTACAATGTTGAACTTATCCTCCTTATACATATTAGGAGGGCTAACAACTATGAACATTAAGGCTCACAAGGACATCTGATAGATATCACATGTGCATGTCTGTCTTTTTATGTAAGGATCCAAACAACTTGTATACAACGATCAAAATTTCGTTACAATGTGTTGTTTCGATTATTATAAAAATGGAAACATTTCAAAAAAAAAAAAATAGTAACATTTAAGAACAAAACATTTCGAGGACATTTCAAACAGAACAAAATTTGCAATATTTAGGAACATATGTTAAAATCTATGTATTAAAGACTCATAATTGATTAATTAAAAATATAAAAATTCATGTGGTTATTATAAAAAATAAGAAGTTTAAAACCAAAAAAATCAATGTTTCTCTAAATTAATTTTTTATGTATGATCGAATATGTGATTTTATTAAATACTATAGTAAACTATTCTAAAAAAGTGTCGGATCCTAACATACTATGATGTAAAAAAAAAAATTAGGAAGCAAGAATACTAATAATATGATTTTTATTAAAGTAGAATACAGCCATCTATAAAATTTTAAAAGAAATGTAAATATATCTGTGAAAAAGTTTAAATTTCTTTCAATATAACTTGTTTAGGCATATTTCACAATGTTTTCGTGTTTAACGAAACAAACACAAAAATTTTGTTATTCCATTAGTATTTCATTTCTCGATCAGTTGGGAAGTGGGAAATTTTTTTTGGCTCTTTCAAAAGAAATAAATAGAAATTTTATTCCTTGCTTGTATATTATTTTATGTACAAAACACACTAAAGAATTTTAATTGAAATTCAATAAATTACACACACAACATAAGCACCACCCCTGGCGGATCCAGTGAAGGCTGGGGGGACAGATGTCCTTCTGCAATTTTTTATATTTGTACTTTTACCTATAAAAATAAAGGTATTTTTAAATACATCCTTAACAATTTAGTTAGTTCCCCTTCAAATTTTGACATTTTTTTAATTACTTTAAAAAATAATAATATTTTTAAATGCACCCATAATAAAATTATTTAATATCTCCTCAAATTACTATATATATTCGTTAAAAAATCCAACCTATTTTTTAAATAGAGCTTTTAAATGCATGTGTTTTTATTTTATTTTGCTTAGTAAACCAATTTAGATGGATTGAGCGCTTGTACAAAATGTATAAATGTTTTTTCCTTTGAGTGCTTTGAGTCAAACACTTAATGCATTTATAAGGTTTCTTAAAACACATTCGATTTATTTTTACACAAATAATAAATCGTTGAACACATTGTGAGAGCAAAAAAAAAAACAAGAGTCCAAACATAGGACTTTATGAGATACATCAAAGAAGTGAGGCAAGCGTGGCAATGACGAGACACAATAATTGAATCAATTGTTGTGATAATGAAAGACGATTTTCTTGAATTTATTTTAGACATATATAGACAAATACTATAAAAAAATCACAGAATTATCATGTTCTAAAAAAGTAGATGACATTTTTTTAGAAAAACTTATCTTATTATTATTATTATTTTTTGCTTCTCTTGATTTTAAACTAAATAAATAATAACCTTATTTGGTTAGAAAGTGGCCTTAATTGTCAGTATAGAGATAAAAATTGATTTTGTAAACGTTGGCATTTAAAAAAAAACTTCAAATAAAAGGTTAAAATCTAATTTTAGATTACGAGTCAAAAGAGCCTAACGTCGAACAAAAAAATTTCTGCCTTCCGTAGCTAAATTCTAGGATCTTCCACCGCACACCACCCTTGTTAATGTCATCTGATCGGAGAGAAAGGAAAAAAAGCAACATAAAGCACTAGGAATGAAAAATAAAATACAGCAAATGGGCGCAGTCCCTAATTGATTCATGATTGATAAAATTGAATCATGCTTCTTTATTTTATTTTATTTTTATCTTATGCACCATGGCATCTACAATATTGTCATTGTCCTTTCTTAGTTGGAAAAGTTTTGATCTAGCTTAGGATTGAGCTAGCTTAGTATAGGTATAGGGTTCCAATGTTAACCAGAGTAGTGAAGTCTGGAAAGATGGAGGTGAGAGCTTAGGACAACCTTAGAGAGAGAGAGGGTGGCAGTGGAGAGCAACTAGAGATATGAAAAAGTTGAGATGATGTATTCTGGAGGGAGTGTACCCATTTATAGGAAATGTAAAGGGGACACCCGCATCTTCAAGATCATTGAGGACGATAGGTGTTCCATCTGCCATTGGTCCTACAAATATGATCTGTTGGCTCTGATGATCCGTATGATATACTGAGGTGGGTATCATACGGCGTATCACACCGTTTGCAGGTTTGGTCTGCTAGATGCCAGCTCCTATGCCTGCAGAAGCTCTGTGTCTTGGTCAGGCGTCTCTCTCTCTATGATCAGTCATATGAAGTTGCTTAGAGGTCACTCCATTGACAGACCCTAAAACTCTAGCCTCCAAATCACGTGCCTTCTTTGTTCTTGAGTGAGAAGGTGCCTAGTCCCTGCTCCGTGCCTAGGACCAGGTTGATATTAGTGATGACGTGAGCCGTGGGCTGGCCCACTTGCCCGACCAGGGCTACTTGCTCGAAAGAGGGTTTGCTCGACGGCCTACTTGGAGACTGGCTCGTGGCCTACATGCCCAGATGCGAGGAGATTGGCCCAACGATCTACTTGCCCAGAGGCGAGGAGATTATCCTACTTGTTTGGAGGCAAAGTTGACTAGATACCCACACTTAGGATGAGGTCTGATTGTTCCAAAACATAGCGTAAGTACTTACTATGTTGGAATAATTTGTAATTGAAGGAATTTCTTTCAAAATACATTCGTTTCTCTCTTCAGTTGTTTTATAGAACTTTGCATTGGGTAGTCCATGTCAATTCCTTGAAGAAGCATCCTAATCGTCACTAGTTTCATAAGTTTACTTAATTATTATGTGAAATTATATATTATCTCATTACCAATTTGGTCAATCAAACAGGGCCTTAGAGTATGATAATGTTGTAAAACTTAGGACTCGTTTGGCAACATAACTATAAATAAGATTTTTTGTTTTAAGTCATTCTAATTAAGCTCAATATGCAAAAGTTCATCGTTACACATTAGTATAAAGCCACTTATGATATTTAACTTAAAGTTATGTGAAAGCTAGAATCGTGGACAAAATTCTATTTAAAATGGATGGTGTTTGTCAAATGCTCGACAAGCCGCTACATTAACGGCACATAAACCATGTTCTTCAAACAAGTTTGTTTAGTGGTTGTAACGTAATTGGTTAGTGGGAAAAAACGGGCTGAGATTCAAAAGAATTAGGCAAAGTGCTTGTTCCTGAAAGACAGAAGGGGAAAGACACTAAGGGAGAGGGATATACTCTTTGATTTTTGTAATTGCCAAAATTGTATAACTTGTTCCAGGCGTACGACCTGGATGTTTATAGATCATCAAATTCCCACAAATAGAATGAAAAGTGGGTCCATGTAAATGATTGAGACCTCACAAACAACAAGGCTTAAAATGACTTAAAAGTTATGATGGTGTTGGACTATAGTGATATTTTATTCAAACAGTTCTGATGCATGCAGAGATTTCAGTCGCACGGGAGTGTGTGTGGTTCTGTGTTTTGGATTTGTGCATATAATTGTTTTCTTTTTCAAAACAATTACAAAGCTAAGCCCAAAAAATCATATAAGACAAAGGGTCTAAATTACCAAATGTGCCAAAAGCTTTTAACTTATTTTTTTCCCTTAAGCCAAAAGAAAAAGTTTAATGCCACCTACCAAATGAGTCCTTATATTGTGTGTACCTTGTGAATGAAAGGATGGGCGAATGCCGGAGGAGTGGTTTTCTAACAGCCTGCGAAAGAGAACAGATTTTTCAGCTGTGATGAACAAAGAAGGAATGGCTGCGGTGGCGGCAGCAGCGGCTGTGGAGCCTCCAACTCGAGCAGTGCGAAAGAGGCACCACGATGCAAGTACTCACGGGGACCACACAATATTGGCTCCTTTATTCATAATGCCACCTCTTGATCCTCTTACAACGCACAACATTACAATCTCCCAAATGCTTCAGCAGCCCAACAGATTCGAATCATGACAAGGTATACCCAGTTAATTAAAGTGGTTTCAGTCTTCCCATTCTTTTGTCCTATATTATGCCTTTTCCTTTTGGGTGCAGCTCCTCTCTTGTCCTTAAATTGACTGGATTAGTCCTAGTGATTCGAATCATTTGACTATTTATTTTATTGTTCTTAATGTACATGTATAGATCATTTATGGAAAAAATCAAGTTGATCAGGTATCATTAAGTATCGAAACAAATTACATTTGTAATAAAAAATTGAATGATAATGTTTAGACACACTTTATTTATTTATTTTTAATCAAATATGTGATATGTTTGGATGTTTAACCATCTTTGATTAGTTAACTTTTTGCATAAATGATTTACACATTGGAAATAAGAAAATGAAAGGATCAAATTATGGGAATGGACTTATTTTGGGCCTAAATGTAGCAAAACTAGCCGGACTAGACTAGTTCGGTCTATCTAACGATTGTAGAGAAGTCTCTATCTTTTCTCTTTCTCTTTCTCTCCATTGAGGACGAAAGTGAATGATTTAAATAACAGGAATTATATAATATATTATTGTAATATTGACTGAACTATAATTTATATAGGGCATCGCTATGAGCTATTTTTCATGTTCAAAGATATAAAGAATGGACGTTGAAGGAGAGACGAGCGATCTCATCGAGATGGAGCTATAGAATCAGTTAATTTTTCAATTTGAATAAAAAGTATGCCGCAGCAACTTCTTGTGACTCTATTAACTTTTTTAGATTCATATATTGTAGATTAATATTATTACCGATGAGTATTTGTATTAATTTTTCAATTTGAATTTTTCCTTTTTTGTATTGGGTTGTGCCTAAGAATATACTTAATTGAGTAGACTTCTTTATGTCATAATCGGAGGGATGCTTGCTATATAATTGCCAAGATTCTATATATCAACTTAAACATATCCAAATCTTAGATATTTGATTTTAATAGTTGTCAATAGTAAAAGAAATTGCACACAATGTGCAGAATTATTGATGTTAAAACACATAAAATAGCAACAATGGGTAATGTGGAGCCTTACTTTTTTTTCTTAATTTGCTGTTGCAGTTAAAGAGATTTACGCCTCCTTGATTGGTAATTAGTTTAAAAGTTAGTTTTTTTTTATTTTTTATATTTTTAATTAAAAAACTAAATTAGATTCAAAATAGATTGTTTGATAACTTAGTTTTTAAGTTAATTTTTTTCAAATTGGTTGTTTGGGTAAAAAGTTAGCTTTTTTGTTTTTTTATTTAAAGTTATAATTTTATTCTTTTATATATTTGATATTAATAATTATATGTAGTTGGTAGTGACAGTAAATAAATTATAAATAAAAAGTATTATTGTATTTTAAAAGTAGTTAAAGTTTGAATAGAATATTATAAGTGTTTTGTATTTTGATTTGATTTTTTGATTTTTAGTTTTTGTTTTTTTGTCAAATTGGCAATTTTAATTTTTTGACATTTTTAGCTAAAAAATAAAAAATTCAAAGCTGCCAATCAAGGCCTTAATTATTTTTTTTTTGACTAATTTTGGAAATAGTGGGCTTTATGCACTAAAAGAAAATGTGTCTTTGGTGATGCAACAGTTCGTCGCTACAGAATTGTCGGTATAGTCATCGCTAACGGAAGTTATAGTTGTTGTTTATGCGCCCGTTGGGAATATCTATGGCGACGAATAATAATGTCGTCGCCAAAAAACAACTTCAGCAACGAATATTCCTGTTGCAAATTCTTTTTCTTCAGCTGCGACACTCTCTGTCACAAGATGAGTCAACTTCATCGACAGTACAGTTTTATTACACATTAGTATTATTTGTTGACGAAACATTTTTTTGTGAAAACAGCAATGAAAATTTCCATCAAAACATTTATTGATGATATTATTGATTGCAAATTACATATTGTTAGGTTAAAATTCTTAGCCAAAAATGACAACAATGCTTATAGTGATGCATATACTTGTTCTGTCGTTAAACGTAAACAAGGAGGGAAAAAAAGAATTAATTAGCTATTAGTATTATTTGGGATGGTTGTAGTAGAATTAGTCCTATTCTATTTTTCAATGCAATAGATTTAGTCACAATCTTTTGAAAAAGTAATTATTTAGTTAATTGATTTGCCCCTATTTAAGATTTAAAAAATATATTACTATTGCAACACATATCTAGATTGATGGTAGCTTTCAATTCAAATGTTGCAACGAAATTATATTACTAAATCTATATTTAACAACAGTCCTACTATTAATTGTTTCTCTCTTAATTAATTTAATTATCTCTCTCATTTTATTTTATCTTTATCTCTAATAAAAAATAACTTATTACTGTTACTTATATAAAAGAATATGAAAAGGAGAGATCAATTATATTCAAATATATGTATTTATTTATACATTTTCAGTTAAGAACTTTAAAACTTCATAAATATATATATATATATTTATATATATATTTATTTATTTATTTATTTATTTATATTAATTTTAAGAAAGTTAATATATATTCATAACTTATTTATAGAGATATATCAAATAAGACTCATTTTAAATATAAATTTATAAACAAATGAAATGAAAAAATTTATTAGTTTCAAAATTGAGAAATTTTTCGATTTTAAAATTTAACAAACAGAAAAGTTTATTGATTCCCAAAAAGAGATTTTTACTAATTTTGAGATCTTAGATTTGAAACTTAACAAAACAATAAATTTGTCAATTTCAAGAATTCAACCATTTTGAAATCGACAAATTTATCAATTTTCAAAAAATGAGAAATTCAGAAGTTTTGAGCTTGATAAATTTCTCCATTTGTTAGAAATTGAGAAATTTTTAATTTTAAAACAGATAATTTACTATAATATTTTTTAATACAGCATTTGAGTAGATAGATATTCGTTTACAAGTTACATAAGAAAGTAAAAATTTCTTCCTTAGCCGAGAAATGTTGTTAAATTCTTAAAGTTGATAAATTTATGAGTTTCAAATTGGATAAATTTTCTTTGTTTGTTAAATTTTAAAATTAATATTTCAAAATCAAACAATTTGTCAGTTTCGAAACTGATAAATTTATAAATTTGTTATCAAAATTAAGAAATTCTTCAATTTTAAAATTGATAAATTTTTCTATTTTTTTTCATTATAAAATCTTATATTTAATATAGATCTTATTTGATAGATGTCGATAATAGGTTATAGAAATATTAATTTTATTTATATATATATATAGATATATATATTAGAAATTATAAATTTTTTAACTCAAAGAAAAAAAAATTCTAGTATTTAATTGATTTTTACATATTCTCTTTTACAAACAATAGTAATAAATAATTTTTTATTGGAGATAAAGTTAAAATTAAATGAGAGAAAAAATAAACAGAGAGAATGAAATTAACTAATGGAGAAAAAGCTGAACAAAAAATTGTTATTAATGACAGATTTGATATTATGAAACTAAGTAGAACCTTTACATTAATTTTTTTTTGAATAGGATTAATTCTTAAATAAGTAAAAATAAGATTTTTCCAAAATATTTCAAAAAATAGTTGCCTTTATTTAAAAAATATTTATTTTCCCTCTAAATACATACAAAATCCTAAAACATTCATAGACAATCTCCAACAAATAATTTACCATCAACTCTATTTTAACAAAAATTTAAAAGCAATAACATTATCAACCAAATACCTAAATTGATACTTGAATATTTGTTTGTTTGTTCTTTTTAAAAAAAAAAAAAAAAAAATCACGTTAACTGACAAAATATAACAGAATTGAAAGGAGAGAGAATATGATAGAATCATATATCCATCTCGTGAACACCTAACCGAAAACTTTAGAACAAAAAAAAAATAAAAAATAAAAAATAATAATAATAAAAATGTTGTCAAGTACCAATCTTTAGTGATATTTGACGTTGCTTAAACTAATAGCTTATAGATTGTAAATTGTAATACAAGTTGTAAGTGTTTAGTAAAAATTATACATTCTAACTGAAATAAAATAAAAAATAGTTATAAATTATAGTAAAAATTATTAATATTTAAAAAAATTATAATTTATAGTTAAAATTGATAAGAAAGGACTAAAAATTACAGTAAATTGTTTTGCCATACTCCCCCAAATAACTCACTCAGTCCCTGCAACCCTCATGTCTCTATAATAAGGCATTGATTGGCAACTCTTAGTTTCTGATTTTTTGATTATATTTTTTTGGAAAAAAAACACACAAACGTTAACATAGCACGTTTGGAAAAAAAAAATTAAAAAATTAAAAAAACTAAAAATATTAAATAAAAATACTAATTTTTAAAATGCTCAATTCAAACTCCACTGCGTTTTAAGAAATAATAATATCCCTCGTTAATAATTTATTTACCACCATTACTAATAAAAATATACTTAGAATATAATTTAACTTTTTACCAAAAAATACACACAAAAAAATCTTTTAAACTAATTGTCCATCAAAACCTAAATTAGGGTGTTCATGGGTCCTGTTGGGTTTAATTGGCCTTTAACTTATCACTCGATCACATGCATTTAATTTTTAATTTTGTCACCCGTAACTGACCATGGATTCGGTGGTTTTGGATCCATGTGTTTGACGGGTTCATAGGTGGTAGAGATTTGGTTTGACAATTTAAATTTACTTATTTTAGATTTCTTTTGCTAATCTCATTCTAAAAATTTATAAAATAGAATATTTGTTAGTCGGGTTGGATTCGACGGGTAGTTATATTTACGACATGTAACTCGATCATCACTTGAGAAAAAAATTCAAAATTATTAAACCTATCATCCAACCAAACTACGAATAAAATCATCTATTGTTATGTTAATCAAGTTGGATCGAATGGTTTAAACAAATTAAACCAATCCATAAACACTCTTACTAAATATAATAAAGCTAGTTGCCCATCACATCACCATATCTGGCGATGATCCACATGTCTGTTGACGAAATTTCCAACAATGGAGAAAACAAATTATTTGGGGCAATAATGTGTATGGAATTCTCTCTGTTATCCTAACCAGAAAACCAATATGGCCTTAGAAAACAAACAATGACAAAAAAAGAGGGAAAAGGGTGATTCCAGAATACACAATTGATCACATAAGTAAATTAATAATTATAAATATCTTACAAATCTACTAAAAGAAAAAAAAAGAAAAGAAAATCTCATCAGGTAAGATCATTATTAAAAAATATGATCGAATTTAAGCAAACTCTTTTTTTCCTCATTGACAAGCAAGCAGGCAATTAATCCAACCAATCCAATCTCTTCCTCTTGCAAGTAGTACTAGTTTTGTACGTATGATATGAAGAAATACGGGAAAGGTTAACAACAATGTATTTGTTTATTTATTTTTTTGGGTATTGGGTGCCATATTAATTATTTTGCTGTAAACAAGAAGAAAAAACGAAAAAAAAAAAAAACCCTTAAACGTGTTCTTAGACTCCATCGTTCACACCTTTATCACTTTCAATTAACATGTCCCTATATTGCTGAAGCAAAAACAGAACTGGACTAATTTCTTGAAGTTTTTTTTGTGTTTACACCATTTATATTATATATTTATATTACTTTGCGCATAAAAAATTTCACAATCAATTTCTCGATGAATTTTTACCCAAAAGACCACGAGCCAAACACCAAAAACTTCTGACCGAACAAATCTAGACATCGGCCCTAATCTCTCCTCTGACCTGCTCAGTCCATGAAACAATTGAAACACCCTTTAGAGCTTTGCAACCAGGTAATAGGTATAAATTTATATATATTGTTTTCTTATATATAAATAAATATATTAGCAAATCATTTGTGCTTAAAAACACTATTGAATATTATGGAACGGTGGTGATGCGCCAATGACTATGATACAGCGACGGTGCATAGAGAGAGAACAGAGAAAGGAAACAAAGATGGATGGGTATGTCTTAGAGAGTGGACAATTTTAAATAGATTTATTTGAATAAAGAAATTAAATTTAAATTGAATTGTCAAGAAAAAGAGCGGGGGAGGAGAAATTACCAGAGGAATTAAAATTAGTAAAATCAATATCACTTTAATTTTTCATGGTGAGTGAATTCTTAATATTAAAAGATATTTTAAAAAATTTAAACTTTTAGCAGCAAAATTTCAGCTTGAATTAATCTTTGCCGCACTTTTTAAAATGTGTTAAGAGAACAAAGAATGTATGTTAAAAAATGTAACTCACCAACCGTAAGATTTAAATTCGAATTAAGCTCAGTCATTCTTTTCGAAATATGTTCAGAGAGAGAACACATTTTAATATATAAATTGTTTTATTATAGGTATATCTTATAAATTGTTTAATTATAGGTATATCTTCAAGTGTATGGATGTATGTGTGCTTGTATTTGCAAAAGGAGGAAAAATTTTTATGTCATATTTCAAAGAAATTATAATCTTTTGAAAATATAAATGAGAGATAAATTTCATTCTGTTTCATTCCATCATTCTAATATTCCAACATAGTAAACAAAAGAGTCAGGTTCAGAACTCTATCCTACGATTGATTCTAACTAGCTCCCATTCTATGATTGATTCTAAAGTTAGTACCTAATGGGTACATGGGATACTCTCGTAAAAACACTTAAAGCTCTAGGGTAAGTTGATGTCCAGATCAGCCCCACGTGAGGAGAAGGATGATCAGTCGCGTTCACCCTAAGGCCAATTGTCTTCTCTTGAGCTGTTATGCAGAAGAGTTCTCGCGTTCACCCCAAGGCCAATTGTCTTCTCTTGAGCTGTTATGCGGAAGAGTTCCCAAACTGATCAGCCCGTATGCTGATCAGCATTCAGATCAACCAGTAGGTATCACCTGACCAACCCGGTGGGTTAGGACAACCCACTGGAGTCGTACAAGCCTAACCGTTCGGTATTGAGAATCAATACATGTGTCCCGAGAATATGGTATAAAGAATCAATTACAACAGTTTTTGAAAAAAAGAAAACAGAAGGTAATCATTCTCTCTTTCTCTAGAGTTCTAGCTTGCACCATACTCCATTGAAAAAACCTGACTTGGCCGCCAAAGGAGACCCCGCCGGAGACCTCCGGCACCCCTTCTAACTGCTTATTTCAGTGTTTTAGGACTGGGGAGAGGACATCGAGGGCCCTTGAGGACGAAGAGGAAGGGAGGGCCATTGAGCTGAGATCGTGCACCATTATTTTGGCGCCGTTTGTGGGAAGTTTTTCCTTGTTGTTCGGTGGTGAATTTATTGGAAAATGGTTCAAACCAGATCTATGGCCGACGAGATCAATTGACAGCGAGTACCGCCAATCCAAGTACCCCACCTCGATCCTCAGCCCCTAGAGCAACTTCCACAACATTTCTAGTACCTCACCGAAGGGATTTTGCAATTGGTACAATAAAATCAAGATTTGTTGCAGCAAATGAGGGGAGAGGGGAATAGGATTCCTCCACCGCCTTTGGGTGATCCTCCAGTCAATCTCGGAGCTGGGGATGGCCAAGAGGATGATCCCCCACTAGCCGAGGAAGTGGCAGAAGTGGGTAGTGGCATCAACTTACCCCCATGCTCTGTTGATAGAGGGCAAGGCGAGGTACATGGAGGAAGGTCGAAAATGTCAATGATGACCGCTGGATGGAACGAGCAACTCAGGGAGGTGAAAACCCAGCTGGATGCTGTGATGGAGATTGTGAGAGATAAGACCCCTTTAACTCTAGACGATCTAGTCCATAAATCAGGGTTTCCCTTTAAGTCAAGTATAATGGAAGCCCATTTGCCTCCGAAATTTAGAATGCCACAATTAGATATGTATAATGGTACCTTTGACCCTGTGGATCGCCTAGATACATACAACTCCATGACGTGTCTCCATTCCGTCCCAGACGTGATAATGTCCTGAGCCTTCCCCACAACATTGAAAGGCCCAGCTCGGGTCTGGTTTTCAAAATTAAAACCCCACTCTATCGAGTCTTTTCACTAGCTTAGTTGCCTCTTCCTTAGCCACTTAATTGGGGGCCAGAGACATCGAAAGCCAGTAACATGCCTACTCAACATCAAACAGTCAAAGGGAGAGACCCTATGCGAGTATGTGGTGCGCTTCAATCAGGAGGTGTTGCAAGTGAACGAGGTAGATGATAAAGTCCCCTTGATGGCATTCATGGGAGGTCCCTTACCCTCACGCTTCCTATTTTCACTATCCAAGGCCCCACCCGCGGATATGGCCGAGCTTATGCTCAAGGCCTAGAAACACATAAATGCAGAAGATGCAATGGATGCTCGTAAAGTGAAGACTGATAACCACACAGCCAAAGCACCGCTGGCTAAATGATCAAAGGAAGATGACCAGAAGCTCTTCAATAAGAAATTTAACCACCAAAGGGAACAGTTCGTGGAATTGGCGTACAAATGGCCGTGTGATGACTATAATTGTGACGCCCCGTCTTTCGGGTACATCGGGACATGCATAAGTATAATTAAGGAGGATATTCTAGCCATTCATTCATAGTTATATATGGTAAGTACTACATCATTAAGAGTTCAGAGCTGTTCAAAATACATAGCGACTACAATTTCTCCAAAAGATTTAATAAAAATTATAACAAGCTCGTGGAAACTGAACAAAAAGGACAAAAAGAGTGAACTTTAAATTCTTCAATTTGCATTGTCGGGGTCAGCTGGCTCCTGCCACTCACCGGGTTCTTCAAAGCCTCTTTCTTCCTCAGGTGTGATTTTCTCAAAAAGTTCTTCTTCCTCACCTGTGGCATGAATGCCATGAGCCAAAGTCCATAAACAAACTCTTTAAACCTTCTAACCAAACTCACAACAAAATATTCTACAATGCATATCATATAACACTCATTACAATTTATAGTCAAGGAGATAGACGAATTTTACAATTATGGCAAGGCAAAACATATATAAGAAATAGTATATAGGAGTGTGATGAAAATAAATGCGATGCAACCAATTTAATTTTCTAATCTAATTTAAACTTAAGTTATTCTCGGTTCTCCCAAACTGAGGTGAACCATCCTAAACCCCATGATCCCAACCACGCTAACCAAGTCTACCGACCGACAAATAGCGTTCCTTAAGTCATGGGATGACTACGTAGCGGACTAAGCGTCCAGCCGGGTCATCACTGACGGCAAGGGTGTGGACATGTCAACACTTTAGGCTCTTGACTCTCAGGTTATGATCAAACGCAGGATCGGAAAATTTAATTCCCATTATTACTCCATCCGAACCGCCTTCACTTAAATACAAATATCACAATAATGTGCATTTAGCACTTGGAGCAAAAACTTTCCAAAATAAATTAGGGCATATAGCCATATCACAATATTTCTAAATATCTAAATTTTTAAATATTCTAATTCCATCAATCACGGTACCAACCATAAGATTCAATTTTTATTATTTTCTTAAAAGAAAACAGTGAACTCCGTAAAACCCAACCCAATGATGACATGATATGACATATGTAACTTCTATTTACAATTCAGAAATATAAATTGATCATAGCTTAAGCTAAATGACACACACACACACACACACACACACACACACACACACACATATATATATATATATATATACACATATGCTTTGCGTGGAATCATAAAATTATGAGCATGGAGTACTAGTATATGAAGCATGAGTTACAGCTAACAGAAATTAAGGTATTTGTTCAAGTGTCAATTTAAAAAGTATAACAGTGTTTTGGGGTGCCTAGACATGGAGTTAAGTTCTGTTTTTTGGACACCATTTAGATAAAATTATTTCCTACAATTTTCATGTTTAACACTAAGGTAAGATCTTAGGGTAAATAGGACATTTATTTCAATTAAAAAAAAATAATTCAGCACTTTACAGAAAAAAGTACAGAATTTGGGCCTCAGTTGGTCTCGGCTTTGAAGCATCAAATCCAGGGATATGGGTATGATTTTTAGATATGTTCTCGTTTAAGGTGTCCCCTACAGGTTTCATGTTTTGTGAAAAGGTTAGTTGTTTGGAACAAGTTAATGATTGTGGCTATTTTATAAAATGGGTTCAGCCAGCTAATAAAAGTTCAGTAGAACCTGGTTTCAACAAAGAATGCATAAACCTTTTGGAGGACCATCCGAGGGTATTTAGGGCTACATTTTGGTCAATAAAATAGTTTGTATGTTAGCTACATTTTTCATGAAAATCACTTTCAGATTTTGTCAGTAAAAACATAGATTTTTGGTCATGCAAAAACATGTGACAGAGATCTCTATCAATTACAAATTTACAACAATGGTTTTGAGAAGGGTTTTTACCTATCCAAACTCCACCGCTGAGGCTTATTTTTGGTGAAAAGTAAGATAAACACATTATCTACAAGTTTCATGTTTTAACCTAAGCTCGGTTCTCATTCAAACCTAGGGTTTTAATGTCTGCAATACAGAGTGGTTAGAATCTTATATTATTTAGTAAAAATGGTGTATCTTGAGTTCTACCCAATGAAATCACTTCAAATCAATTTTGTATGAAAGATAACTTCAAAATATAGGCCAGGACATAAAAATCACACTTAGATCATTTTTCTACAACTTGTTGTGATAAATCAAAGTTCGGAGCAGAAAGTTAAAGCAACCAGAAAATTAGGTTCTTTAGGGTTTTGGTGTCCTAGCTCATGACATGTTAAGATTTTGTTTCTTTTCTTTGCATGCATGTAATTTTTACATATAAATCAAAGTTCTAGAACATATACAAGTTGTTAAACTCAAGAATAGCCACATACAACCACACCTAATGTCATACTAAACACAAACAACCCATGTTTTTCAATCACAACGCCTTTTTATTTGATATTTTGATTCTTATTCTTGTTTGCATTTAAGAGATGAGTTGGAGAAGTTTTTTGTATGAGATTAACAGATGATTTAGGAGTTTACTTACTTGTTTTGAAGATCTAATGGTGAAAGGATAAAAGAAGTTGGCTTCGTAAGCACTAAGGATTTCCTAGCTTCCTCGCTCCTTTCTTTTTCTCTTTTTTTCTCTCCAAGAACACTTGGAAAATTTTCTAAACTCTCTCTCTCACTATGTTGCACGAAAATATGAAGGAGAAGAGAGTGGGTTTAGGTGAGCTTTATAGAAAAATTGGTAGGTTAATTATTACGGTGTAAGCTTTATTTTAAATTTCTCTCGATTTTTATTGGTTGTATGGGAAGTGAGCTTCTTTTGAGAATTGATTTTTTAGATTTTTGCAGAGGGGAAGTTTTCTAGGGCTATTTGGGGTAGACCAAAATTTGGTCTTGCATTAATTTAGGATTTAAATGATGTTTTGGTACCATTTTGTGTATAAAAATGCCTAAAATATTAATTTTGTGTATCTTTTTATTGTCTTAACTTACTAAAATTTATTATTTTAGTGTGTTTATGATTAATTTAGTATTTTCATGAATTATCATGATTTTTATAGCAATTGATTAAATAGGTATAAGCTTTTAAGTTAAATTAAGCTGTTTTGATAAGAATTGACTTTTTGACTTATTTATTGTGTAGAAATTTTAAATAATGATTTGTTTACTTTTTTTGACCCATATTATTTTATTATTATGTATATTACTTATTTAAAAAGTTTTGAGATTATAATAATGCTTAATTTGTACAACTTTTCCTTATTGTTGAGCTTAAAAAAGCAAAAAGTAACATTTTATGCACAAATTCCTAGGTGGCTGTCCATTTAAGGGTATTTTTGTCATTTTTATTGCTATTTTGTCTTTTTTACTTAATTGTATCTAAATATCTAATTTAGGGTGTCAATGTGTCAAAATTTGGTTTTTTAAGACTTTTTCTTGTACGAGAGGCAAATGGTAATTTTACCCTAATTATGAGCATTTTTTTTATTTCTAACCTTATATTTCATATTATTTACTTAATTTAGAATGTTAGGAGTCTTTTCTAAGTATTAGGGCTTTGCCTCTAAGTATTTGATCTTTTTAGGGTTTTCGAATCGAATTATGGTTTTGGGTTGAGTCAAGGTTTTCATCCTTTTAGCGATCTAAGATCTTGTCAGCTAACCATCGCTAATACTAGGGTTTGGGCTAGATGGCTATACGGGTTGTTACAAACCAGATTGTTACAACTAAGGTTCGAACCGGGTCGTTACAATCTACCTCCCTTAAAATAAATTTCGTCATCAAAATTCTGTGTCTTACTTTCGTTCGTAAACAGTTGTGGGTAGTTGGTTTGCATGGCGTCCTCCCATTCCTAAGTTGATTCTTCGATCCCTCGGTGTCTCCATAAAACGTGTACAAGAAAAATAGTCTTTCCCCTAAGTACTTTGTCGCGGCGGTCAAGGATCTTCATCGGTCGATATGGAGCTCTTTCCAGTTGAGGGTGTGGGTTGGATCAGGTTCGTACTTTTGCAGCATCGAGACATAGAATATATTGTGAACGTCTGTAAGCTGAGGCGGCAAGGCTAAGCAGTAGGCGGCTGCTCCTACTCTGGTTAAGATCTCGAACGGGCCAATATACCTAGGTGATAGCTTCAGTTTCCTTCCGAATCGAATCACTCCTCGTCGTGGCTGGATTTTGAGAAACACGTGGTCTCATTCGTTGAATTCCAAGGTCTCCATCATTGGTCAGCGTAGCTCTGTTGTCGACTCTGAGCAATAGTAAGACGCTGTCGAACCAACTTGATCTTCTCGATGGTCTTAAGCACGATGTCTGGTCTTAGCAAACTGGTCTCTTCGGTCTCTGCCCAACACAAGGGTGATCTGCATGGTTGGCCGTAGAGCGCTTCGTATGGTGGCATACCAATACCGACTTAGTGGCTGTTATTGTATGCGAACTCGACAAGCGGTAGGCGCTTCTCCCAACTTCCTTTGAAGTCCATAATGCAAGCTCTCAGTATGTCTTCTAACGTCTGAATGGTGCGTTCGGACTGTCCATCGGGATGAGGGTGAAAGGCTGTACAGAAGCAAAGCTCCGTTCCCAAAGCTGTCTGTAATTTGCGCTAAAACTACGATGTAAAGCGGGGGTCTCGGTCGAAAATGATAGAAGTTAGAATCCCGTGCAGGTGGTCTCTTCGGTCTCTGCCCAACACAAGGGTGATCTGCACGATTGGTCGTAGAGTGCTTCGTATGGTGGCATACCAATACTGACTTAGTGGCTGTTATTGTATGCAAACTCGACAAGCGGTAGGCGCTTCTCCCAACTTCCTTTGAAGTCCATAATGTAAGCTCTTAGCATGTCTTTTAACGTCTGAATGGTGCGTTCGGACTGTCCATCGGGATGAGGGTGAAAGACTGTACTGAAGCAAAGCTCCGTTTCCAAAGCTGCCTGTAATTTGCGCCAAAACCGCGATGTAAAGAGGGGGTCTCGGTCGAAAATGATAGAAGTTGCAATCCTGTGCAGGTGGACTATCTCTCAGATGTACTTCTGGCTCAAGGTTTCTAAGGTGTTAGAGGGTTCAACTGGCAAGAAGTGCGCGATTTAGGTTAGGTGATCCACAATAACCCAGATTTCGTCATGTCCCTAAAGCGATCTTGGTAACCCAATGATGAAGTCCATCGTGATGTGCTCCCATTTCCATTCTAGTATCTCTAACAGCTGTAGGGTTCCTCTCGACTTCTGATGTTTGGCTTTGATTTGTTGACACGTAAGGCATCGGGCGACGTAGTCAGCGACATCCTTCTTTAAACCGCTCCACCAATATTCCCTCTTCAAGTCCTAGTACATCTTAGTTCCTCTAGGGTGAACTGCGAAAGGCGACCAATGAAACTCCTTCAAGATATACTCTCGAACTCCGTTGATGTTGGGAACAAAAAGTCGACATTGAAACGTCAGGTACCTATGCTTATCTATTGTCCACCCAGGCTTTGACTCCTTAGTTATTAGATGCCGTCAGATATACTCAGCTTCCTAGTCATGTTTCTGTGCATCTAGAACTTGCTAACATAGGTTAGATGTTGCCATTGTCAACACAAAATAAAATCCCTCCTTTAATTTGGTCAGTTGCAAATGAAAATCTCGAAGTGTTTCCATCATTTTCCATTCCTGGGCGGCGATACGGGCCAACTGGGGTCTCATCTTTCTACTCAATGCGTCTGTTACTACGTTAGCCTTTCTAGAGTGGTAAGCCAAGGCGAAGTCGTAATCCTCAAGGTACTCGACCAAGCAGCGCTGCTTCATGTTCAGATCTTTCTGAGAGAACATGTACTTCAAGCTCTTATGGTCGGTGAATAGTTTAAACTTCTCTCCGTACAGATAATGCCTTCAAGACTTAAACACAAAATGACGACTGCTAATTCCGGATCATGAGTAGGGTAGTTCTGTTCATGCAGTTTCAGCTATCTCGATCCGTATGCTACAACTCTGCCATTCTGCATCAATACACACCCCAAACCTTCATTTGATGCATCACAGTAGATGGTGTATCCGATATCATGCTTCGATATAACCAAGATGGGAGAACTCGTCAACCTCTTCTTAAGCTCCTTAAAAGATGATTCGCATTTTGCATCCCATTCGAACTTCACTCCTTTTTGAGTCAATCGGGTCAGGGGCTTTGCTAACTTTGAAAAGTCTTAGATAAATCATCGATAGTAACTAGCGAGGCCAAGGAAACTGCGAATCTCGAATACATTTCTCGGCAGCCTCCATTCCATAACTACTTCAACCTTGGTTGGATCTACTGCTATCCCTTTTTTCAGATACGACGTGCCCTAAAAACTTTACTTGGTTCAACTAGAACTCACACTTGCTGGCCTTAGCGTAGAGCTGTGATTCCCTCAAAGTCTGTAAGGTCATTTTCAAATTTTGTTCGTGCTTTTCTTCTAATCGGGAGTGTTAGCACAAATGCTTCATTAATTAATTTTGATGATTTTAATATTTCATTTCCTATAAATAAATATTCTTTAAT